>JANBXA010000651.1:0-110000 GCA_030556225.1 Cricetiscus sungorus | reverse complement strand
TGCATTCACATCATGCCGCCTATCTTGTTGTCTCACTAGGTATGGCAGCGTCCAGGCTTCCTCTAGTTGTCCTAGGTGGTAGTGTCCTCCAGCCATTCTCCAACTTCTGGGTTTTCTTGCTTGGTGGCATCAGAGCTCATGTGACCACATTCATCTCCTCTGTTGTTTCTGGTCTTCCCCCACATGAGGCAGAACTTTCGCAGGTCTCTTCTGTAATTCTCACATGAACTTTGCAGGGTTTCCATCTACAGTAAGCTAAATATTTGATTTGAGTTCAGTTTTCTAACAGGTTCCTTATTGTTTGCTTTTGCATACTTGTCCTACAGTCCTTTAAGACAGACCATTTTCTCTGCTTGATTTCCTGGGTGCATCTGACAAAATTCAGCTTACATGATTTAGGTGGGTCTCTTTCTGGGATTGCATTGCATGTGTCTGGTATCCGTTCCTCAGCTGTTCAACATTGTAGATATCTGAGGCTTTGCATGATATTCTGGAACCAGAAGTGCTGAATCTGCCATCTCTTGTAGGATTGGGACCAACTGGTTGCTACATTTGGTGTTTGGGTATCAGATGGCAATTTTCAGCCTCTATCTGTAAATTTGTCTGTTATTTTCAAAACAGTGACTGGTGCTGAAGAAGAGGAGTCTGAGAGTTCATGTTCCTTTGAATATCTCAGACATCATAAGTGTCTTGAATGTCTATGAGTATAAATTCGGTAGAGTACTCCTAAAATACTTCTTTATTGGATAATTAGCACACTGCATTTACAATGTACTTTTGAGGCACATTTTTAATCTGTACAGGCAGGTTTCCTGGGTCATCTGTGAGGAAATAAAGGCATGAGTGAACCTTTTTGCACTGTCAAATTAAACACAAATTCACATTGTGGTGAAGATTCCACACTTACACATTCTCTTGGAAACTTTCATGCAACAAGGTCATCTTGTCAGCTTGAGATCTTGATGACAATTGGACAGGGGTGGTCTTTGGATGCATGCGCAAAGAGAAGCCATTTCCCTCCACAGTACATTCCAATTGTGGAGCCCTGTGCTACTCTGGAGCTCAGGAAACTACCTGGTAGTTTTCATCACTGGCACCATTGTTAAGTGTGGGGGTCCTCTTGTCAGGAATACCCTGGGTATGTGCTTAACGATATGGACAAGCACCTAAAAGAGAAGGAGTATTATAGAACAATGTAAAACCTGGGTGAGCATTCCACAATCCCCAAACAAAGATCATTGTTCCCAGTAGATTTACTTTTAGATAGCTCAAGGACTAAAGAGGCCTGTGTACTACAAATTGTCTTCCAAAATGATCTTCGCTAAGCCAAGATCATTAGGGTCTTTATGGAGATGTCTGATTTGAGGGAATAATTTCTTATGGTAGCCCGAGTATTTTGCAGGAATGGAGCTCTAGGAGCAAATGAGGAAAAGCATTTCTCCAGCATCATGTCTAAACATAGACACTCTGCTTTCTGTACCCCATCTTACCTCCTCTTGTTTACATTACAGGAAATACATACTTGGTGTCAGTGAGATTCCACAAAAATCCTGTCCAAAAGACGCTGAAAACATTATGAGAGAAAAGATAGCCAGTAAGAGATCTGGAGTATACATATGAGACTCCATGTGACCCACCCAAACAAACTGGTTATGCTGGTACTGTCAATATTCCAGTGTAGTTTTGTCAGCACTGTCCTAAACAAACACATTATGTCCAAAGGAACACATCAAAGACTCATCTCTGCCCTGTGTGCGAGGATACATGTTGTCAACTTTGCCATGATGATTTTAAAATTATACTGTAAGTAGCAGGTACTGAATGCACTTGCACCTGCTCATGTTCCATCCAGTAGAAAGGCAGGGAAGATGTGTTGGTAGTGGGGACCTCACCTGACTCCCGTTACCTAAGAAAAAAAGGCTAAAGGCAGAAGGTGCCTTTCATAACAGGGAAACACAAAGTTTTCATCAAAAAAAGGAAAATGTTATTAGTAAACAGAAATAAACATTACATCTGGTCTGGAGCCAGTGATATATATTCTTAGTTTATCTGTCCAGGTTAGACTACCTGGCTACTGCACCCAATTTTCCTTTCCCAAGTGCTGGCTTCAGTAAAGTACATCAGGACAGAAAGTAGCCTTCGTAGTCACCTAGGGATGTGGAGCAGCAATGCCCACATAAGCAAGAAGCTCAGTAGCTCTGGGATAATTTTCCTTGCAAGACTGTGTCAACACTTGTGCTTATGGTCCCTCAAACCAGGACAGAGGAAGTAATTGGCCAGTTTCAGAGAGAATGTCCTCCCATACATGTGTAAGAAGATCTTTTCAACACATCTGATCCTCCATAAATATTAGGGGTACAGGTTCAGAGAGGAAAGACACTGTACATGACACAAGTTATGACAAGATACCTCTATTTGCATGTCTTTGTTACCCCTCATTATGCCTTTGCACCTCTGCATCATGAGCTCAATTAAAAAAAAATGTACTTAGGATTGACTGATGCTGATTTGGCAACCTCATGTTTATTTTTCTGTGGTCTAGTATCAAGGATAGGGCAGATCACAGAAACATCTCTCATACAACAGGACTATATTGGTGGTCTTAGTGCTACCTTTAGCCAAATGAGACCCACAGCTGAGCCCTGGTTTCAGTACCTGCTGTGTGGTCCCTTTTCATTAAAGAGAGCAGGGTACTTCCTGGAGTGTGTCCATGACATCACCAAACACAAATTTAACAGAAGGAACCCCAAAAAGACAACCTGGCGGGATGCCCCACTTCCATGCTCACAAGGTACTGTCTAGATCTCACTTCTGCTGTGGGATCTGAATGTAAAGCAGTTCTTGGACTGTGGACAAAATCATGTGTCTACTTTGCTCCAAGACAGGCAAGCATTACCCACCTTCCAAAGTGGAGCAATATCTCTACATTCCATCCTGAGTGTTATCCATTTCCTTCCAGCTTGCTCTCATATTCCTGTTTGGAGACAAATATGCTTCTGACAAATACCAGACAGAAAGGGCCCATTGACAAAGAGCTAACTGACCCAGCAGCATGCAGTAGGACTGTGACTATTGTGAGGAGAGGGACAAAAGATTACTGGCAGGATGCAAACACAACAACAGGGAAGCAAGATAGAAGCAGAAGGAGGGCCACCTCCACCCCAGGGTGTCAAGATTCTCTCTTGAATCTGAACTTGAAGGGAAAGAAAGACAAATGAGTATTCATATCCATCAAGACTGGTCCATTCAGATTTCTAATTCATGGGCAGTTTAGTATTGACATTTGCCAAAAGGCGTCAGTCTGAGAAGGATGCTATGGAAAGTCACCCATGGGATCTACCTTTGTTAACCATGGTTTTCTATGGAGAATCCTGTGGCAGACGATGGCTTACCTCATCCTGTGCTGCATTTCTCTCCCGGGTTAGTGGAGACACTACCATCTGGACTTCCTGCAGGGCTCCCACTTCAGCAGTCTCAGTCACATCAGGAAAATTCCTACTCCATGGCTCAACCTTCATAGAGACTTATCATTTCAAAAGGAAATGGCATATACAAGACACAGTCATAAGAACTTTGAAATAAATACTTCAGTTTCTAGACTCTTATATCCTTCTGGATCATCCATTTTCAAGTGGTTCCTACCCTAAATTCTTTCCTGACCTTGGAGCTTTCTGCAGCAAATCCTTCCATGCTCTCTTATCAAATCCAGTTTTAAATAATTAAACCATGCCCCATATCCAACCTCTACTTCTCATCCCCTGCTGACTAACTTCAGCTAAATAATTTCATGCTAATAGTTTTAGTGGGGCTATAGGACTGTTCCTTTGCAAATAAGATATGCTAATTTTCATTTTCACAGTTATCATCTGGTGGCTGCAGTGGACATTAGAAATTATATAGATTAAGTAACACAGGAGTGCATCTTTGGCACCCCATGTAGCTGCTAGTGTGTGACTGCACCCTCTCCACTTCCACTGGTTCATCTTCCTTCTGAGAAACAGGGCTTCTCTTGGAGGCTGGCATGCAGCAGCATAGAAGTCTCAGACAACTTCCAATTCTCTTCTTAACCCTCTTCCAGACTCTGGACAGAAGGCTGGCTGAGGTTGCAGTTATGACTTCAGGGGAAACATCCTCTAAGCTGTTCTTGGATGTTTTCTGAAGGGAAGATCTCTAGATTTCTGATAGGCTTCCAGGATTGTCCGAAAAGCTACTCTTGGATGTTTCCTGAAGGGAAGATCTCTGGACATCAGTCAAGTCTACACTTGGGACATTTTCACAGCTGTTCTTCAAAGTTGTCTCAAGAAAAGATCTTGGTATTTCAGGAATGCCTTTAGGAGGGACATCCTTACAGCTGTTCTCTGATGTTGCCTGAAGAGAAGATGTATGTATTTCGTGAATGCCTTCAGGAGAGACAACATCAGAGCTGTTTTCTGATGTTGCCTGAAGGAAAGATTTCTGAATTTCAGGAATGCTTTCAGGAGGGACAGTATCAAAGCTGTTCTCAAATGTTGCCTGAAGGAAAGATTTCTGTACTTCAGGAATACCTGCAGGAAGGACATCATCAGCGCTCTGTTTGGATGTTACCCAAAGAGTAGATCTCTGGATGTCATAGGTAGCTTTGGGGTTCACACTGTGAGGTACCTCACTGTAACTGCTTACAAAGGGTATACTCTGAGTGTATGAGCTGCTGTCCAAGATGTTCACATCCTGGGATGCCTCAGAGGATGAAGTCTTTGGAGAAGAAATGCTCTCAGAAGACAGGGATGTTGAGGATGAACAATTACAAATCATACTGTCGACTGTCAGTCTTCTGCCCTTGATAGCAGTAAACTTCTGTGGAAATTTGTTGGCCGTGGGTGGATATTTGTTTCCTTTCAGTTGTTAGATAAAGTTGGCCGGCATGCTCAAGATTTTCATCCTCTTCTTCCCTGATCCCTTCTCATCATGAACCTGCAATGTGGGAAGAGCAAGCTCACTCAATCCCCTCGGAGAATAAAAGTTAGCAAGAGCACTTGATGGACACATGGTAACACAGGCCTTCAAGAACTTCGCAGCATATTGAGAGTGGTCACTGGGTAATTTGTGGTTTAAGATTAGATATGTGGCCATGATGTGATTAAATTTTTTCTCACATAGAGAAGATATAACGGCCTTGGGGTCATAGCCCATATTCCGCATAGCAAAAACAATTACACAGTGCCTCTATGGATGTTGTGATTTTTGAAAATTCTTTCTCGGTCTTCAACCACTCATGCTGCCTAATGTCATTTATCTTGGGCCTCTGCTCAGGATCCACAGTGAGCAATTGCACTATGATGTCTCCCAAGTCATCAGAAAGTGTGTAAGGCAGGTGGTATGTGGGATCCAGCATCTCCTCCTTCATTTCTGAATAGGTGTTTGCTTTGAAGGAAAAGGATGCCATCACCATTGTATATAAAACCACTCCCATGCTCCAGATGTCCACTGCCCTTGCGTCATATTCACTGTCACAGAAGATCTCAGGAGCACAATATTCAAGGGTACTGCAGAATCCCTTGGTGCCCTGGCCAGGGGTGACTCGGGTGGCTAAGCCAAAGTCGCAAAGCTTGATGTTCCCTTTGCCATCTAGCAGGATATTGTCTAGCTTGATGTCTCTGTGTGCAATGCCATTCTTATGGCAGTAGTCAACTGCATACGCTAGCTGTGCAAAAATATGCTGGGCCTTTTCCTCCTGTAGACGGCCCACCCTCTCAACATGGCTGACCAGATCTCCACAGGCAGCATGTTCCATCCCCATATAGGTGTATTCTTTGGTGTTGATGAGATGGAACAACTGGGTGATATTCGGGTGGTTCAATGTTTTCAAGTTGTCCATTTCTGTTTTTACACTGAAGTCATTTTCCTTTCCCGTTTTTAGGACCTTGAAGACAACTTGCTTCTCTGTGTGAAAGTGGTAAGCTAGCTTCACCTCAGCAAAGGCCCCTTTGCCAAGGGTCTCGAGGATGACATAGTGGTCTGTCAGGGTCTTCTCTTCAGAGGTGCTGGCCTTCTGGTCCAGCTCCATTTTCACCTACTCACTGGTCTTGTTAATGAGAGTCTTGATAGTTTCCATGACAACACCAACTGAGAAATCAGCTTAAAAACAAAGGGAAGTAGGTCTTGGTGAAAGTTTCTAGCATTCAGGTTCTACATGGAGAAGTGTGACAGATATGAGGCAAACTTACAGTGAACTTCTGAGTCACAGAAAGATAAGAATAACCTGAACTCCAAAAAACAATCTGGAAAACATATTGAAGATGAAAACTGAATCTAAGAAAATATACAATAATGAACTTTACACAGGCATAAGTGCTTCATTTTGGAAAAGGCCAAAGAAATCAGACACAACCATTAAAATTGTGATTAATTAGAAAAAATCACAGTTTATATCTATAGCCAAACTCTGGAGGTGTTACAGCATAAATGACAGGAATGTATAGACTCATTTGTAAGTATTTATATTGGCAACAACCGCTGTTCAATTTTGATATGGAGATGATATGTTATCTATTGTGTAAACATATTTTAAGGTAAAAATCTCCTCATAAATTTTTGCAAACCAAACCATGGTTATATACCATAAACATTGTAGGGAATACATTTTTTTTCTTTGTTCACTTCTAAGGTTCAATAACCACAATAATGGAAGTCATTTGAAATAAATTCTTAATGAAAGTATAGATTACAAAAAGAAACAAAGAATCAGCATTCCTGAAGAAATAACTAAATCAGAAGGAATAAATCTTTATGATGAGGGAAAGTAACGCATTTTTTAAGAAAAACAGTTTTTCATTACCAAATTTAAGGTAATCCTTTACCAGCCATCAAAATTACCTATTCTTCCTGGTCCCAAATGCATATTTTACACTGAACAAATTTCGTGAATATGATGATATCACATTTGACAATACAATACTGAAAAGTGGCCTCACATAATGTTGAAAATCATTCTGTATTAGTAAATAGTCATTTGCTTTCATGAACACTTCAATCACAAAACATTTCTTAGAAATCCATGATATCTATCACACATTTTAAACAATACATATATTTGCAATTTATTTTGAAATTTTTTCTCTCCATTACATGGTATCTTTGTATTTCTTTGGAGCCTCTCTAGGAACTAGCTTTTTAGACCAGGCTGGCTTCAAACTCACAGAGATCCAATGACTCTGCCTCCCAAGTTAGTGATTAATGGAGTGCACCACCATTCTTTCACTTACTTTGATAATTTCATTCCTAATTAGTCAACTTATATTTTTATTATACATCTTTATTTTCAGATCTGACAATGTTTCTTTGAGGGATTTTATTATGGGTATGATGTTTCTTCCAGGATTGTAAAAATAGACTTGGTCTATGAAGGACTGATTTATATTTGCACTATTTCTACACTGTCCGTAGTGAAAGGACCATCAGGCAGTATCTATGCACTATAATGTGTTCATGACAACCTTAAAAGTCATTATTGTGTCTTCATCCAGTAGCTGATGGAAGCAGAAGCACAGATTCACAGTCAAGAACTGAGTAGAACTCCTGGAATGCAGTTGTAGAGAGAGAGGAGTGATGAGCAAAGGTTTCAAGACCATGCTTGGGAAACCCACAGAAACAGCTGATCTGAGCAAGTGGGAGTTCTATGATCCAAGTCTGATAGCTATGGAACTAGATTAGAATGGAACCAAGCACCACAAACATGGGTGTCTTGGGCAGTCTATGGGACCTCTGACAGTGGAACCAGTATTTATCCCTAGTGCCCTAATGGGGTTTGGGAGCCCATATCCTATGCAAGGATACTCTCTCAGGCTAGATGCTAGATGCATAGTGGAGAGCCTAGGTCCTGCCCCAAATGATGGTACAGACTTTGATGATCTCTCATGGGAAGCTTTACTCTCCTTAGGTAATGGATATAGGATGTGATGGGGGAGTGTTGGGGGGCTTCAAATGTAGCAAGGGAGAGTGAGCTAGAATTGGTATGTAAAACAAGATTGTTTTTTAAACATAAATTTTCAATGATGAATTGTCAGAAGGAATAAAATACTTTTATGAATATATTCATATAAACATGCTACCCAATTTCAAAAGGTATTACATTGATGTTTTTCAAACTATTCAATAAGGAGGAGGAAAGATACACTTTTGAACATGAGGTAAAGAGCCTATGATGGCTTCTGTCATCCCTGGTGTTTGAGATTTCATTCCTTGATCCCACATGTCGGAGACATAGCACTGACCTCCACCCACCAGTTTTTCTCTGAACGCCCCTCCCTGGCACAACCAGATAAATAACAAAGAACAAAATACATAAATAGAATAAAAATGTACCTAAATGTAAAATATGCAGAGACTATAAATCAACACTTGATGCAATGAAATATGAAACTCTATATTTAAATCACTTGAAATATTGAGGAAGTTCAAAAGAACATAAAGAATGTCATGTTCATGTTCAAGATGAGTTCAACTAAATCAGATGGCAATTGTAATATAAAAAGTGGCTGATAAAACATATGAAGAGAAGGGACCTGGTGGGAGGGCACATAACTATAATACCAGCAGTCAAGAGGCAGAGGCTGGCAAGATCTGAGTTTGAGGCCAGCATGATCTACAGAGCAAGATCTTCAGGAAAGTCTCCAATGCTCACAGAGAACCCTATCTTCAAACAATACAAAACAAAACAAAACAAACAAAACTAAAGAAACAAAAAAATTAAGCACATGAAGAACACAGAGGGTACAAAGTCCAAAACACCAACAATGTAATTCGGTTATTTTCCAGAAAGAGTTGATAATGAAGATGACTCTGCTGTTTGTGAAAAGTCAGTCTCAAAATTAAATTTTGAGGGTACATGCCTAGACAGGTTGATGAATGCCTTTAATCCCAATACATGGAAGGCAGAGGCAGTGAGATCTCTGTAGGTTTGAGGACACCCTGGTGTACAGAGCAAGTGGCATGACAGGATATAAGTAACACAAAGAAACCCGGCATCAAAAAAAAAAAAAAAAAAAAAAAAAAAACATAACATAGGTCACTGATGAAAAGGAAGGAAGAGAACAACAGTCTCCTTGGCTTCTTGGGATGGCCAGCGGTGTTCTGGGAAGGAGTCCGGTTATCTCAGCCATCACAGACTATATAGACAAAAGAGTGATCCACAGAAAACTAGTACTTCAGAATACTTGCTTGCATTCTTGATCAGTCAAGGAGTTATAACAAGGTCCAGTGGCCCATTCCACACTCCAAAGTGTTTATAATGAAGAAAACATTCCTGGTCCCATTCAAACAAAAGAACGTTGGAAGACAGCAGCCAATGTAGCTGTACCTGGTGTTGCTTGAGTTGATCATAAAATCATCTTCCAAATTTGCTGCTTAAAGCACCTATCTACTTTGCACACTGCCTCTGGTACTGGTGTCAGCCAAGTGAAGGCTAGGCCTACAATAGCAATTCTGACACCAACTGTCTGTTGCCCACCCAACTCGCGCTGTGTGTGCTTCCTGATCTGTGACCTGATTGGTGACAAGTCCAAACCTGAGCCAATCACATTGAGATGCCATTTGGGACTCTCTCATGGGCAGGTCGAAGTCACGTGACTTTTGCAATTTCTGTACTGATCTGGCTCATACTGCAGGTGGGGTTCCTGTGATTGTAGTCATAGAGCAGGTGTTGCTGGTTCTGTGCATTTTGTTCAGGGACATCTCTGCCAATACCCATGTCCCCACAATTCTTTCCTTCCTGGGTCTCATATAAGTCATGAAAAAGACTTGGCTTCTGAAGGTCCCATTTGTGTTTGTATTGTTTCTAGAGTGCTCTGAATGCAACAGTCATCAGGCAGTACCTGGACACAGGATACTTGTGATCACTCATCAATGGAAAATTAACAGGACCTCAAAAATCTCTGCCTTCAAAATACTAACAGTCAGAAACAAATAGCTAGGCTGTAATGTCTCTAAGCCCTCAAGTTCATGCTGACCTTTCCCTCAGAGGCCACACTGTATCTTAATACCAATGCTTAGGTGTGTGTTAATACCTTTATTTTGCAAAGTTGTAAAGTACATCTTCAACTACTCATGGCTTATCATACCTACAGTAATCATGAAGAGCCAGAAATTATAACCATATATGATATATCCAAACTAAACCATTTTTTCCTCATCAACATTCCTCTTCCTTGCACTGCTTTTGCATCAGTCATTATAATCCATTACTTATTGCAACAAAGCATGAATGCACAGTCCCTTTGGGGCAGTTTTCTATTAACATCATTTTGCACTTTTATTAAACTATGAAAATTTCAAGTCATCCTTGTTTCAGTCATTTTTATAATAGAAAATGAATTCTAATCACAGAACATAGAAAAAACCCACACCTCTAAGACATATGCCTGATTTTCAAATCTTAATTGACCCCACACTCTGTCTTTCTGAACATACAAATCTTAGCCTACATTTCATAAAAGTGTACAAATACAACCTACATATTCTTGCTATCTAGCATAGGCCTTTCCACAATACAGCATTGTTGCTGATTACATCAAAATGTGAAGTTTGCCCTTGTTTGTGAGCTGTGGCTTTTATGGAAGTAGCACTGGATGTTCTTCTTGAGAAGAAGGTTCAAATCCCATCAATCTTCCAGACCATCATAATTGAATGTAACTAAAGAAAGTGAATATGCTATGCACTTCTATTCTGTGCTCCACCTACCTACAAGCAATCCTAAAGTACTCATAGTCAAAACACCACTATACAAGGTAAATCAATTAATAGATTTTTGAAACAGGATGTTTAGAGCTGAGGATGAATGCACACAAATGACAGAGGCAAAAATTAACACATGAAAAGTGATATACATATCAGAATTGAACACCGGTTATGTTGGACATAAGAGGTCAGAAATTCATTCTTTTCAAGAAACTAAGTTAAGATAATTACCAGTCCCTGTGCACTGTCAGTCATTTAATTATTCATGTAATTTGTACTTTCCTCCATCTCACTCCAACCAACCTGTCTAGGCCATTTCTTCAACAAAGCGCTTCCTAAATATGTGTCTAATTGGGACATGCATCACTGGGGTTTTCAAAAAGTAAAAATTACTTTCCCTGAAGCATCATGTGTTTTTCTTGTAATGTTTAATTTTCATAATCTATTCAGTCATCAGTTGAATACTTACTATTGAAATATCCTTGAATGACTCTTAACAATACTTTTTCGTGCTTCCTCAGTTTTGGTATTGGAACTTACTCTTCTGGATATACTTTGATGATTGTCTCCAACACTCTTGTTTTGGATGTTTTGATTGTACTTTGAGTTTATGGCTTGACCAAACTTGGCTTAGATGTGTGCTACATGAAGCCTAGTTCCATACACAAATAGTGTTGTCTTGTAGAATCTATAACAGAGGATATGCTGTATGAAAGGTTAATGAAGTATGATGTCTTGCTTGAGACAAGTCTTTAGACATTTTCCTAGGATACTTTCTAATACTGATAGGCATCATTACAAAAATCAACTTACATGTTCTGATCAAAGTCTACCATTTTAGTAATTTAGCGTAGAGTTTCAACCAGGAGCAGAGGCAGTAAACATGGAGCAAAGCTGCTTATTGTGTTGTTTTTCCTGGATCACTGCCTAAATTTTCTTATAACACTCAGTACCAACTTCAAGGGAAGGAAGTGGCCTGGCATACCCCATTAGTCATTAACCAAGAAAATGGGTCTTAAAACTTGTCCCCAACTGCAAAATTGCTCATTATCGCTCAACCCATTAGCCATCTTTGTTTGTGAACCACCTTTCTAGGTAAACAGATAGAGGAGGAAATGGTTATATTGTTTGAGAAAACAGAACAAGTAAGAGAAATGATACAAGATCTTTACATCTTCTGTTTGTGGTTCCCAGTTTACAGATGTGAGTATAAAAAATGCAGGAACTGACAGGGAGGGTTTACCTAGAAGTCCTGAGACCATCATTTTTAAAGGATAATTTCATTTAAATGAAAAACAATATTTTTTTACATCTAATTTACCACTCCCTCCTCTCCTGTTCTCTTTCCCAACACTATATGCCCATTTCAAACACTATACTCTCCTCAAGGAGAATGAGGCCTCCCATGGGAAATCATAAAAATCTGTCACATCATTTTGTATGTGTGTATTTGTGTGTGCGTGTGTGTGTGTGTTTGTGTGTGTGTGTGTGTGTGTGTGTGTGTGTATTATCTGTAATTGAATCTATAATTTTCTGACTCTGTATGTGTGAGGCTTTGCATGTGAATGGAAAAGTCAGGATGTAACTTAAAGCAGGAACACAGCTGAAATCTGTGTCTGTTCTGTGCCTTTTGTGCAGGGACATGACAAAAAGTATGCATTTCCCCACATTTCTTTCCTGGATCTCATTTACGTTGTGAAAATAGACTTGGATTCTCAAGGTCTGATATGTGTTTGCTCCGTTTCTAGTCTGTCCTGAGTGAAAGGATCATCAGGCACTATCTCTCCACTATAATAAGATTGATGACCAAATTAAATGTCATCATTATGTCTTCATCCAGTAGCTGATGGAAACAGAAACAAGAGATTCACAGCCAAGCACTGAGTCAACACCTGGAATCCAATTGTACAGAGGGAGGAGTGATGAGCAAAGGGGTCAAGAACATTTTGGGAAAAGTCACAGAAACATCTGACCTGAGCAAATAGGAGCCCAGGGACATCAGTTTGGCATCTAGAGAACAAGTATAGTACCGAACCCGAAACCCTGAATGTGGGTGTTATTTGGGTCCTTGGGCAATATATTGGAATTCTAACAGTGGAACCAGTATCTATCCCTAGTGCACTAATGGACTTTGGAATCCCCTTCTCTCTCAGGCTACATAGAAGCCAGAGGGAATGGGTCCTGCCTCAAATTATGTGAAGGACTTTGATGTTCCATCTCATAACTATCTCTGGGGAGTTTATGGCATTGGGATGTGAGATTATGGAGGAGAATAGGGGGAACAAATGGAGTGATCCCTGGACCTTGCATGTAAAACCAACTTTGCTCTTAATAAGTAACAAATGTATTTTTACAAAAGATTTTCATATAATTCAGTTATCAATCTCATTATCAGGGAAGGGCATATAAGATATCCTTTAGACTTTTGCTCAGAATGTTAATTGGGGTCATTTTTGAAGGTCTCTGGACATTTCTGGAGTCACTTTCCTCTTCAAAACTATAATGGCTCCCATCACAGAGCCCTCATCTAGTAGCTAATAGAAACAGAAGCAGACACCCACAGCTAAACACAGAACCCAACACTTAAAAATGAGGTTTGTGTGAGACCTTCCCTCACAAAAATGGATTGGAGGAAAAAAGTAACTTTTCTTGGAGCCACAGCATAGCTGAGCTAGCAAATAGAGGTAAGCAGGGTTGTTACACTTTTGCTGGGGAAAACTTTCCTAGCCAATTGGAGTTGTTACCCTAGATAAACTGTAACAAAATTTCCAGGGAAGCCCTGTTCTTCCAGAGCAAAGCTCTTGCATGGGGGAAGCCTTTCCTTGAAACAAGGCTGCAAGCTGCTAGGCTTAAGGTGACCTGTTGTATTCCTTGTCTCCCAATTGGGAGAATACCTTTCTATCTGAGCTATGACACTTAATATTCTGTGCATCTGAGTGTCAGAATACCTTTCCATCTGAGCTGTAACACTAAATATTCTGTGGCTCCCTTGTGTAAGAACACCTGCCACCCCAGTGTAACACAGTATTCTTTGGCCTCTGAGTGCCAGAATCCCTATACATCCAAATGGAGCAGCAGAAATGCTAACATTTGGTGTAGTGACTGAGACAGCATTTCTGGGCCTTTGCTCTTGGTAATAGCCTGAGGTGCACTGGTCCCTATGTGTCACTCCATCTACAACAGATTGGACTTCCAAGTCACTGATAGTTCAGAGCCCCATCCACCAGTGGTGACTGGTCATGTTTCCTCTTTAGTCCCTATCACATTTCCCTGAGTCCTATATAGTGGCCATTGATTATCTGACACTACTCTCAGATGCCCAGGTTCCACCTAGCCAAGAGTCCTAAATGCTATGGCTGACCCTCTTCACCTAACCCCATCCTACCCTCCTTGAGATTTTCAATACTGTGGATTCCTTAGGTGGAATTGAGTTAGTATGCCCCTCCTGACCCTCTTTCCTATCTCCTCCCTGGAGCTGGTAATTATCCAACAGCTCCTCTAAGGCCTTGTGGATTCTGTGACTACATTGCTGACCTTTTCAGTGGATGAAATCCCTCATAGAACTTCATTTCCTTCTATGCCTTCTGGCCTCTACTAATACCCTGGGTTCAAGTTTCCTTTGGCATAACCAGGGTAAGCCTGCTCCCTAATTAGTTGGGTGACCATGCTTTACACCGTTCCATCCTTGTTCAGTGGTCCTCTCTGTCACCCGTGACAACAAGCTGCAGTGACCTTTTTCCTTTTCATCCATGGGAATGGTGTCTTCCATACCTTCTCATTCAAACTTCAGATGCTTCTTAGAGGACTTACAGCATTTTCAACTGCCTTTGAACTAAAGAACCCTAACATTATTGGCTTCTGCAAACAAATTTGACTTAAATACCTCTTAGATACACATTCCAAATGGCCACAAAATGGCAACCTAGTTTGCAATATTATCACAGACATTAACAACGACTCAGAGTAATCAGGCAAATGTAAGGAGATTCCCCTTTCCCTGCATTCATACTTTTTCTGTTCTCTACACCAAGCCCACTTTTTTTTTCTGCTTTTTCCACAGATACAAACCATGTAAATTTTCTACCTTTTAAGTAATCATTGATGGATCTGTGTGCATGTTGCAAAGTGGGTCCTGAGAACTGGACCTAGTAGGCAGAGGAAAGCAGAGGATTGGGCTAACTGCAGTATTCACTCCTCCCTGGATGGCACATTTCTCAGCTCCTTCCTGCACTTTCTCTGTCTCTATCTAGGGCTCAAAAGTGTCTATTTAAGTCTTATTTGTTAAGCTAATTGGATTCAGTTGTACTGGAATGCAGGTACCACTGTGGTATGAATAGCTTTGGACCAGTGTCTTCTGCTGTCACATTTCAAATAAAATCTGGATCTGGAGTTGGGGTATGACTTCCCGTCCTCTAGACCCAAGCAATTTTGTTTAAATGGATTCCTCCAAAAATATCTGTCCCATGTCAGTTGACCCACTGCTATGTGACATAAAGAAAAGCAAGACAAATTAATCAGAGAGACTATACCCAATGGGGACTATTTCTACTCATCTCATATGCTTTTAGTTTTGTTCTCTAAACTTTTGCTAAGATATCTTAAAGGAACCATGTGGTATAAAGTAATTTTTTAAATAAACCAAGCAAGGAGGAAACAACTCCTAGCCATGAAGTCTAAACCAAACAATTCCTCCAAAATTTTCTATCATCTTAGTGACTCACCACACCCTCCCTGCTTTATTAGCCCATACCTGTAGGTTCTTCTCTTTTTATCTAGACTTTCTGGTTTTCCTTTCTCCCTCCTCAGCAACAGGCTGCCAACTCAATCAGGGCTGAGTTTGTTGTATTCAAGCATATTACTGAACTATCACCTATTAGGCCTTGCTCTAACAAATAGCAGTTGTTTCCATAATATTATGCACTCTTATATCCTTACCTTCCTTGATTTTTGTATAATGCTTACCAGCAAACTCCTCCCAGATGAGCACAAGCAAGATGAGCATAGAGCCTCCTATGCAAAAAAAAAAATTCTACCAAACTGAAGACATTTACCCAGTTGGTGCTAAGCAAGCCTGAAAGGGGTTATAATACCACAAATACATCCTATCTAGGAAACTATTTTTAACTTAACTATTGATTAGTCTTCAGATGAGGGGCCTTAAGGTGGTAAATTATTAAATGGTCCCAGGGCCATTAAGGAAAAGTACAAAAACACATCTCAATTTCTAGACATTCTTACAGAGTGCAACTTATAATTTTTATAACTTACTTTGTTTCCAGAATTTACTCTAACATTCAGCCCAAATTCGAAAGTCTACAAAAGGTGCCTCTGACTGCACAGACAGAAGTCTTAGCTGTGGCTTCCAAGGTGCACCTTGGGAGAGATGAAAAAAATCCCCCAAATAAAAATACCTGATGAAGGTTAAGGCCTCTCAGCTGACCAAAGCAAAAGCACAGGCTCCATGGTTTCTGTTTGTCCTTGTTTCAATTTTGCCCAGGAAGGTCAGTGGGCCCAGGCCTACGAGAACCTTCAAACCAACCAGACCATGTGCAAGGAGTTATCAAGAATAGTCCTGGAGGGTTAATTGCCCCCATTGACCCTTTGACACTGGATAACAACCTCAGATCTCCCTCAGTCTGTTCCCGGTCTGTCCATGAATGATGGAGGAAGCCCTTGGACTGATCACACCCATCTCTGATAAGGAGCCTCTGGTATGGAGGCTATGCATATCCTTGCTTGTGGACACCAGAATCACTTTTCTGTCCTGACACTGTTCTGTGGACCAAGAACTCTTTGTTTCTCTTCTGTGAGAATAGGGGCACTGCCAAATCAGACTCACTAAAACCCACCACTTAGCTGTGTCATTAAGTGTATCCTCCTCACCCATTCCTTCCTAGCTATATCAATCTCTCCTATCCTATTGCTAAAAAGGGACCTCATAATGGGAGAGTCTACCTCTTTTGCACCTCATATCTGGTTGACCCCAGGCTATCAGCCAATTCCTTTCTCCTTGAAACTCCATGATCTGACATACTTCTTCCCTGACCATCCTCTGAGGATCCTCAGCTACAGGACACCCAAAAGCCCTTACTATATCAACTTCAAGACTCCCAACGTATAAAAAAGTTTAAACCCACTTTCACTGCAAAATCTATGCAGACTTAAACCTAACTGCTCTCTCTTCCTATGAAGAAAATTCTCTGTGCCATACTCCTTCCCCTTCAACAGCCCAAACTCGCAGGTAAGTAGCATTGGAGCCCGATTCTTGTTTCAGGATCTTGGACTTAACAGCTTAGCAGTAATTTATTTTCATCCTGTAGTACCCAATCCTTAAACTCCTGGCTCCAATGTCCCCTCACAATGTTCTCATTTCTCCATCCTGGACATAAAATATGTCTTCTTTTCTATTCCTTTGCTCCCAATTCACAGAATATCCTTGCCTTTGGTTGGACTGACTCAGCCATATACTCTTCTATTCAACTCACTTGAACAGCCCTAATTACAAAGAAAATAACCTACATGATGATGCAGCTAGAGCTGCAACTCTCAGGTGCCTGGATCCCCCTTACACATCACAAGGTCACACGGAACTCTTATTTTTAATCCCAATTTCCATCACCATCTCCAGATACTCAACAAATTCTATCCTATCTGAACCAGATCTTTTACCCTAATACGTAACCTTTGTCCCCCTTTATTAAAACCTATTTACAGCCTACCTCTGAGGATCTATCCTATCTAAAACTATCACTGTTTCTGGTTCTGAGCCTTTTGTGCATGGACATACCAGGCAATACGCATCTCCAGACACTTCTTCCCTTCCAGGGTCTCATTTAAGTCGTGAGAATAGAGTTGATTTCTAAGGTCTGATTTGTGTTTGGAATGTTTCTAGTCTGTCCTGAGTGCCAAAGTCATCAGTCAATGTCTGTATATTAGTGCATTTTGATCATCAACAGGACCTCAGAGTTTTCTGCCTTCAAAGTACTCATAGTCAGAAACAAGAAGCCAGGCTCTCATGTCTCAAGACCTTTAATTGCCTGCTGACTTTTGTCTTAGAATTCCCTCTGTATCTTAATACCAATGCTTAGATTTGTGGTAAATCCTTTGCTTTTAAACTGGAAAATTACAGCAACAATTAGTCATGCTTTATAACACCTACACAGGCCATCAATAGCCAGAAATTAAAACAATATAAAACACAACCAAAACAAACCACTATTTTACTCATCAACTTTCTCCTTCCTTGATGGGTCATTCTAATCCAATTTTTTTTTCTCTCAGTTGTAGCAACTTCCAAAAATTATTCTATGTGTACATTCAGTTCTTATACTTTGGTTCAATGCTATCATTTACTTATTGAACTATTCCTCAAATTCCTGGAAGCAGTTTTTACATTTCCTCAGTATTCCTGCCCAAACTTCATCTAGTTCTTTGAAGATCTATTGTGTTTCATATGGTTTTTGAGAAATTCCCACATGAAATCTGCATCTAAATATGTCATGCCAACATCTTTCTCCCTTTTTCCTGAGCTTATCCCATCACATGGACCCCTGCAAATGCACATACAACTTCTGTAATGAGTTTCATGAACATATTGTATGTTTCTTTTATGTATATACGCACATGTGTATTTCTATCTCACTAAGTTCATTTAGCTTTGCCCAACTGTCCTTGTGTCTATCATGGACCATGGAGAACTTTACAAATTCTGTGGGAGCTTGTCCCTGGAGGAGACTGATTCTCTCTCTCTCTCTCTCTCTCTCTCTCTCTCTCTCTCTCTCTCTCTCTCTCTCTCTCTCTCTCTCTCTCTCATTAGATGTTGACCACCAGTAACTATACTTCCACAGATGTGCCATGAGTAAATGTCCCTGCCAACATTTGCATGTTAGCTGGTTTTGTCATGTTTGTCTTATGTATGCAGACACATTGTTGAGAGGTACAACTTGCCTGTCCCAAGTCTGGATTTAGCAGATCAGAGTCAGTTCTCTGTATTTTGATGAGTTGTCAGTCTTTACAATAGTCTCATATTTAATAGAGAAGTTCCTTTGAGGAGTTTCAATTGCTATACTTATCTGTTGGTACAAGAATATGTGTTTAGAATATTGGTTACATATTGCTTTGGTTTAGGGAAATAGACTTATTTTTTCTTTTGTTTTTTATTTAATATGCTGATAATAGTTTCTTCTTCCTCCCTCCCATCATCTCTTCCTCCCTCCCATCAAGTCTCCCTCCCTCCCTCCTCCCTTTCATGCCTCCAACCAGCCTCCCATCTCATTTCCTTGTGACACATTCCACAGAGAGGGTGATGCCTTCCAGGAAAGATCATCAAGATCTGTCAAGTCATTTTGAGTAGGAATTAGGCCCTACTTCCTGCCTCTGGGTTAATGGAGTATCCCTCCATGGGAAATATGCTTCCAATGTCCTTTTGTACAACAGGGAACCATCCTGGTTCCACTGTCAGAGGTCCCTAAGACTGCCCGGGCCTTTTAACTGAGACCCATGTTCAGGGGGTCTGAGTCAGTCCACTGCTGGTTTCCCGGTTATCAGTTGGGGGTCCCTTAGCTCCATCATGTTCAGGTCAATTCTCTCTGTGGGTTTCTGAAGCCTAGTCTTGTCCCCATTTTCATATCACTCCTACCTGTCTGCATCTGGATTCCAGTTTGGCCCAGTGTTTAGCTGTGGGTGTCTTCTTCTGTTTCCATCAGGTAATAGATGAGGGCTCCATGATGGTAGATAAGTTAGTCATCAATCTCATTATCAGATAAGAGCATTCAATGTACACTTTCCATTATTGCTCTGATTCATCATTGTAGGTCTTTTGGACATTTCTCTAGAGTTAGTTGTCTCTTCAAATCTATAATGGCTTACTCTTTTATGGCATCTCTCTCTCTGTTTTCTCTCCTATATTCCTCCCCTGCCTCAACCTTCCTACTCCTTCATGCTTTCCTCTCCTCCCCTTCTCTTTCTCCCAGTTCCCTCTCCACTCACTGCCTGCCCACTCCCAATATGCTCAGGAAATACTGTTTCTTTCCCCTTCTTTCAGGAACCTTGTATAAATCTCTTAGGATATTCTTTATACTAGTTCCTCTGATAGTGTAAATTTTAGGTTAGTGAACCATTGTTCTATGTCTAAAATCCATATATGAGTGAGTACATACTATGTTCCTCTTTTTATGACTGGGGTACCTCATTCAGGATGGTTTCTTCAAGTTCCATCCACTTCCCTGCAAATTTCAAGATTCCATTGTTTGTTTATTCTGAATAGTATTCCATTGTGTAAATGTTCCACATCTTCTTTATCAATTCTTCAGCTGAGGGGCACCTAGGTTGTTTCCAGGTTCCAGCTATTACAAATAATGCTGCTGCGAATATAGTTAAACAGCTGTTCTTGTTACATGAATATGGATCATTTGGGTATATGCCTACCAGTAAAATTGCCAGGTTCTGCGATACACAGATTCCCATTTTCCTGAGGAACAGCCATACTTATCTCAAAAATGGCTGTACAAGTTTGCACACCTTCCAGCAGTGGAGGAGTGTTGCCCATCCTCCACATTGGCTCTAGCATAAGTTTTCATGGTGTTTCTAATTTTAGCAATTTTTGCAGGAGTAAAACGTATCTCAGAGTTGTTTTGATTTGCATTTCCCTGATAGCTAAGGATGTTGAGCACTTTTTTAAGTGTCTTTCAGCCATATTGGTTTCCTCTATTGACTCTCTTCAGGTCGGTACCTCATTTTTTAATAGGGATGTTTGGGGTTCTGGTGACTAATTTTGAGTTCTTTGTATATTTTGGAGATTAGGCCTCTATCAGATATAGGGTGATTGAAGATCTTTTCCAGTCTGTGGGTTGGTGTTTAGTCTTGTCAACTGTGTCCCTTGCCTTACAGAAGCTTCTCAGTTTGAGGATGTCTAGTTTATTAATTATTGATACCAGTGACTGTGCTTCTGGTTTTATGTTCAGAAAGCAGTGTCCTGTACCAATTTTCAAGAGTACCTCCAACTATATCTTCTAAGAGGTGCAGTGTGGTTAGATTTATGTTGAGGTCTTTGATCTATTTGGACTTGAGTTTTGTGCATGGCTATAGACATGGATCTATCTGCAGTCTTTTACAGACCATCATTCAGTTGTGCCATCATCATTTCTTGAAGATACTTTCCTCCTTTTATTGTATACATTTGGCTGATTTGTCAAAAATCAGGTGTCCATAAGTGTGTAGGTTAATATCAGGATTTTCAATTCAATTCCATTGGTCTACCTGTCTATTTTTGTACCAACACCAAGCAATTTTTAGTACTATAGCTATATAGTAGTACTTGAAATCTGGGCTGGTGATGCCTCCTAAAGTTACTCTATTTTTCATGGTTATTTTTTTTTTGGCTATCCTGGGTTTTTTCTTTTTCCATATGACATTAAGTATTATCCTTTCAAGGTTTGTGAAGAATTGTGCTTGCATTTTGACGAGAATTGTATTGAATCTGTAGATTGCTTTGGGCAAGATTGCCATTTTTACTGTTTATCCTACCTATCCAAGAGCATAGGAGATATTTACATTTTCTGGGATATTCTTCCATTTATTTTCTTTAAAGACACAAGTTCTTGCTATATAGGTATTTCATTTATTTAGGAAGCCTTACCTCGATTTTGAAGAGATATAGAGAGAGTAGGCACTCTTGTCTTGTTTCTGATCTGGAGGAATGGCCTTAAGCTTCTCTCCATTCTGTTTGATTTTGGGGTGTTGGTTTACTGTATATTGCTTTTATTATGTTTAGGTATGTTCCTGTTATCCCTGATCTCTCCAAGACTTTTTATCATGAAAGTTTGTTTAAATTTGTCAAAGGATTTTTCAACATTTAGTGTGATGATCATGTGGATTTTGGTGGATCACATTGATAGATTTTCGTATGTTGAACCATCACTGTAACTCAGGGATGAAGCCTAATTTGTCATGGTGGATGACATCTCTGATGTGTACTTGGATTCGGTTTGCCATTATTTTATTGAGTATTTTTGCATCAGTGTTCATGAGGGATATTGGTCTGTGGTTCTGTTCCTTTGTTCTGTCTTTGTGTGGCTTGGGTACCAAGGCAATTGTGGCCACCTAAAAACCATTTGGTAATGAACCTTCTGCTTCTATTGTGTGGAAAAATTATAGGAATATTGGTATTAACTCTTCTTTGAATTTCTGGTAGAATTCTGACCCGCAGCCATCTGGCCCTGGGTTTTTTATGTTGGGAGGCATTTGATCATCTTTCCATTTCATTTGGGATTATAGATCTTTTCAAGTTTCTTATCTGTTCTTGATTTAATTTTGGCAAGTGAAGTTATCCAGAAATTTGTCCATTTCCTTTATATTTTCAAATTTTGTAGAGAACAAGTTTTCAAAATATGTCCTGAAAATTGTGTAAATTTCCCCAATATCCGTTGTTATATTTTCCTTTTCATTTCTACTTTTGTTATTTTTCATTTTACCTCTTTGCTTTTTTTTCTAGTTTGGAAAAAGGTTTGTTTTCTTGTTGATTTTTTCAAAAAAAACTTTTATGTTGATCAACCCCTTCTAATTTATTGATATTATTTCTACATCTTGACATAAGACTCTAAACTGTATTTCTTAAAATATCTATACCTTTGCATCCAACATGTTGCTTTTCTTTTTGATTGCTAATAGATGTATTTTCCATACACTGCATCCCAAGCGCAGTGTCTCTCCTTCCACTGCTCCCAGTTACATCCATTAAATCTCTCACCCAGATATTTCTTCCTCCATTTCCCTTTATAAAGGATCAGCTTCCAAGAGACAACAACCAAACAAGATAAAATACAATGAGCAAATCCCTCATACCAGGGATGGACAAGACAATCAAATAATCCAAGAGAAGGAGAAGAGTCCCAAGAATAGGCAAAAGAGTAAGAAACACATCTGATCCCAGAGTTAGTAAACATTAAACTGATAGCTACAACTTTTGTACAGAGAACCTGGAGCAGACCAGGAGAGGTATAGCAGAATATCATTAAGAATCTTTTTTTTTCTTTTTTCTTTTTTCTTTTTTCTTTTTGGTCAGGTGTGTTTGGTTTTACTCTAGCTTTCTGGGAAATCCAGTCTCAGGATTGGATCCAGGAATCCAGGATTGGCATCAAGAAATTAAATAAAAATAGTTCAAACATCCCAATTAACAAGGATATATTTAATTAGTGAGAAACAAGGAGGGACTAGGGTTTGCACAGGGAAGAACTTGTCTAACAAAAATTCAATATTCAGACTTCAAACTAATATAAATGAATGGTGATATTTATTTGGAGTGAATCTGACCTCTTTAAATGGATCCATTTCAGGTCCTTGGAACCTAAAGAATCCTTTAGGTTTGTGAAGCATAAATATTAGACACATTAGGAACATATTTATGTTAGAAATGTTGCCTTTGCTTAGGAATTACAAGTGTTTGATGATTTGTGTCTCTAGATCCGTGGCTGCCATTCCTGTAACAACAAATAATCTGTTAGATTGAGTTTTAGGTCAGACTGAGGACAGGAAGAAAAGCATGAAGCTTCCAATCTGGCAGGGTGAGGTTACAGGAATGAACCCTTAACCTTCTAGAATAGGAGACAGTGTAGTTGATCTCCATGTCCTCCAGAGCTTAAGGGAGCAGGGTCCTGTTGTAATTGCTGTATATGAGGGATTAGTTTTGGGTGAAGAAGTAAAAGATTTGATATGGGATAAATGAATCCAGTGGGAAAGGCCCTCAAGCTTAGCAGCTGTTGGAGTGACAAGGATTACCTTGAAGGGGCCCTGCCATTTAGGGGGAAGGGGCGAGGGGCATTGGTTTGGGGAAGAGAGAAGGACCTGGTCCCTGATGTTACTTGGGAATGTACAGAAATTGGCACAAGTTCGAGGCAGGGAGTGGTCAGTAAAGTTCCATAGGAGGGAAGGGAGATGATGAAGTAAGTGTGTAAGCAGGTGGTCAGAGAGAGGTGACAGTTCAGGTGAGAGACCAGGTGTTAGAACTGGCCTCCCATACATAAGTTCAAAGGGTGAGATGAGAAGGGGTCCTTTGGGGAGGGCCCTAAGCCTGAATAGAGCCAGAGGCAAGAGTTGTACTCAGTCAAGCTGAAGTTCCTGTGACATTTTAACAAGTACACTTTTTAAAGAACCGTTTGTATGCTCTATCTTCCCTGAAGACTGGGGGATATGGAAATGCCAATGGGTGTTTAGAACTTTAGGTAAAATTTGTGAAATCTGAGAGGAGAACTCAGGACCATTGTCTGACTGAAGAGGAGCTGGGATTCCAAACTGTGCAACTCTTTGCCTGACAAGGGTGTCTGAGCTTTCCTATTAGAATTTGGAAAAGCTTCCACCCACCCTGAGAAGGTGTCAACTAATACCAGGAGATATTTGACCTGTCTGACTGTAGGTAAAATCAAGTTGCCAGTTAATCCCTGGGAGAGAGCCCCTGGCCTGGTGGGTAGGAAAAGGGAAACTATGATACCTAGAGTTAGGATTTGACATCTGATAAGTTTTACAAGAGGCAGTGATAGTTTTTAGGAATTCCAAGTCCTCAGTGTGGAAACATGGGTATCAGGGTCAGTCCAGGTGAAAGTAAAGCTATTTTGAGACAGGGGTATAGAGAAAAAGGTATCTTTGAGATCCAAAACTGAGATATGAGAAGTACCTGAGGGGATACTAAAAAGAAGTGTGTAAGGGTTAGGAACTACAGGATGGAGGGGGACCATTGCAGAGTCAATGAGTTGGAGGTCCTGAAAAAGTGACAGGTCCCATTAGATTTTTTAACTGATAGTATAGGGGTTTTGAAGGGAGAGGATGTAGGATGGAATAACTTTTTGAGGTCAGAGATGATAGGCTTAAGTCCCATAAGGCTCTGGAGTGGGAGTATGTACTGGATTTGAGTGATGCACCTCAAGGAGTTTTGTAGCTGAATGACAATGGGGGAATAGTGTCTAGCCACAGAAGGGTTTTTGGCATTCCAGACTTGAGGGAATGACACTATTAAAAGGTGTGACCTTGGAGGAAATTTGGCCTGGTTGAAGAAGTGTGACAATGGGTGGGCTTTCAGAAACTGAAGAAAGTCCCAGTGGCTCTCTCTCTCTCTCTCTCTCTCTCTCTCTCTCTCTCTCTCTCTCTCTCTCTCTCTCTCTCTCTCTGTGTCTCTCTCTCTCTCCCTCCCCACTGCCTAACAATACAGATTTAGAATTGTTACCTCCTTCCCCAGTGCCATGACTGCTTGGATGTCCCCATGCTTCCTGTCATCGTGACACTGAACTAAACTTTTGAACCTGTGAGCCAGCTACAATGAAATGTTTCTCTTTCCAAGAGTTACCATAGTCATGGTGTCCCTTAACATCAATAGGAACCAAAATTAAGGAAGGATGTATCAAGAAATCATCAGGGTTAGCTTAATACTATGTTCATTTAGCAGTGTGATAGTAGCATTTTCACCCCTAGGCCCCATGACTTGTTTAATCATAGACTCTTGGCTCAGGTACAGGATGCACAAATTCTATGCAAACCCAAGTCAGACCAAACCCCACACAGAGAAGGGAACTGTGCATACAATATGACCCATAGCTATGGAGGTATTAGCAATTGTAAGCTTCTAGAAGACGTAAAAATAATTTTATTGAAGAATGTAGTACCTAGTAAGTTGAACAAGGCACATCATAAGATCACACACCAAAGAACATATGGGAAGCATAAATTCATCTTGAAGAATTTAAAGTAACAGTAAAAACGAACATGAAGAAATTTAGAGTTAACATTTGGTCATCCCTCATTAGGCTATTGGTCAAACTGAAATGCATTCAATAAAAATAACTGTTTTGGTTTTGTTTCTTCCACTGACAGCTACTGAATACCCATACTTCTAACCAAAGTCTATCCAAATGCTGGCTCTGCAACTGACAGATTAGTCAGCACCAATGAACCATATATCCCTACATTCCTATCCTTTGCTAATAGAATGATTTTAATGTCAGTGAGATATTGAAGTAATTAAAACATAAAGTCCATGTTTTTGTATCTGTCACTTTCCAAATGGCATACTGATTTTACCAAATCTCAATTATCAATTTCTCAAATTGCCTGGGTACTCTATTTGTTACTAAAAATGACATATTCTGCCTTGATGGTAGTCCATCATCAACTCACTGATATTTGAAACCTGGCCACTGTAATTGCTTACTCTTATGTCCTTCATTTCAATTAACAACACTCTGATTACAAACATGAGATTTAAAACAGAAAATCAGCCAGTGCATAATTCTTACCATCACTGTGGCATTTCTAGTGTTCTTCATGTCGAACTTAAAAGTTCCAATACTAAATAATCATACATGAATTTATCATGTGAAATAATCAACAATTCATACTAGAATTTCAATTATACAAAGGACTTATGTTTTAAAACTTTGTCATGTATCTTTACTAATAGTCTAAATATTAAATATCATGTTTTTAAAATATTGCATCACAGAATCGCCCTAAAACACTGAATTCATGATAAGTAATATATAGACTATATATTTTTCACTAAAATGTGCTAAAATTTATTTTGCATATTGACAATTTATAATCACATATATAAACTCCATTCCTAATTTCCTGTGTAATTAAGTTATTTCTGTACTTGAGAAGAAGGAATAGGTCACCAAGTCCTGATGACTTTATAATATTCTTGATATTTAAATATCAAGATGATGAGACTTTCATGCCAGTATATTCACTCAAATTTTAATATTTAATCTATTAAAATGCAAGAGGAACTAATTTTTCAGAATTGCAAATTGTATTTTAGGGCAAGAGTGAGGACATGAAGTTTTATAAACCTGGATCCCACAGCACAAGGAAAAAACCCACCCATGAACAGGGTGTCTGTCCTCCCAGTAAACACTGCAAGCTGCACCTCGAGAAAAGATACTTCACCTAGAGAAGGAAAGGCATCTGCATTCATAGATATGTCACACATTCACACATATTTTTAAGTTTTCTTGTTTAGTTTAGTAGAAATATAATTACATTACTTTCCATCTTTTTTTCTCCCTTCAGCCTCTTTCATGTGCCC
The DNA here is from genome assembly GCA_030556225.1 of Cricetiscus sungorus. Lineage (NCBI taxonomy): Eukaryota > Metazoa > Chordata > Mammalia > Rodentia > Cricetidae > Cricetiscus > Cricetiscus sungorus. The sequence goes on along the minus strand of JANBXA010000651.1, from coordinate 83,218 downwards.
ACTCTCTGATAGCCTCCAATTTTATTATTATTATTATTATTATTATTATTATTATTATTATTATTATTACAGAGTGGGAGAGACAGAGAGATGGAAGGAAGAGAGAATTATTCCCTATTGAGTCTGTTTCTGTTATTTTTATTTCACTCATAAGTTTTGTAGCTCTGCCTAGGATTGGGACTCCATGAGATTTGCCACCCTCTATGTTAGTGTGCATGTTGATATTGTAATTGATGTCATTTTGTTTATACACTTTTAAGAAGAGATGGTCTCATAGAATACTTTATGGTATTCTTGCTCTTAAGATTTTCTCCCCTGTTCCATAGGGGTCCCTGCGCCACAGCCTTAGAAGTTATGATGCAGATGCATCAACTGGCCTCCATAAAATCATTTGGCTTCTGTGTTATATCCTGTAGGAGTTTTCTGTGATAGTTTCCATTCACTGTAAAGTGAAGCTTCTTTAATGAGAAGTGGTAACCTTATTGTACTTGGATATAAAAAAATGAAAGCACACACATGAATTTGGCGGTGTTTTGAGGCAATGTGTGGAAGGATTAGGACAGCAAGCAAAAACAATTAATGAGAAACTTCCCAAGAAAGCCAGGGCACTTCCAACATTTCTTAGAGATGTTAAAAGCAGGACAAGAAAGAAAGGGATGTAATTATGTTAAATCTCAAAATGTAGTTCTGTGAATATATTTTACATTTTTTAAATGTACGTATTTTCAATGTTATTTTGTTTTGTTTTGTTTTTTTTTTTTTGCAAAATATCATTAGGCAACCCAGGCTAATCTCAGTCTCTAGGATCTAAGTTCTCATTCTTCAGACAGATTTCACATTTGTTGCCTAGTCATTGAAAACATTCTTCAAATACATATGCTGCATACCAGAGACCTTTTCATAAAAAAAAAAAAAAAAAAAAGGTAATTCACATCTGACACATTCTAATATCCAAAATTGGAACGGAAATTTTTTTCTTATTTTACATATCAATCCCAGGCCCTTTTTTCTCCCTCCTTCCCTCCATCTCACCTTTTCCATACCCCCTGAGGACCCTCCCATCTCATGCCACCCCCACTCCACAGGGAGGGTGATGCCTTCCAGGAGGGATCAACAAAATCTGTCAAGTCATTGGAGTAGGGACTAGTCCCTCCCTCCTGCCTCTAGGTTAAGGGAGTATCCCTCCATGGGGAATGTGCTCCCAAAGTCCTTTTGTGCACTAGGGATACATCCTGTTTCCGCTGTCAGATGTCCCTTAGACTGCCCAGACCTTCTGAGACCCATCTTCAGAGGGTCCTACTTGGTCCAATGCTGGTTTCCCAGCTCTAAGTCCATTAGCTCCCCATTGTTTAGGCCAGCTGTCTCTGTGGGTTTCTGTAGCATAGTCTTGTCCTCCCTCTCTTTAATGTTTTTTAGTAATTATTAGTAATCACATAACTACTATAAATGCTGTAGATAGCTTTCTAGACATTTAAAAGACATTTCATATATTAAAAAGTAATCACATCAGTGTTAAGAGAAAATCAAATAGTGTTATTTATATTCACTTTCAGTATTTCTGTTCTAGGCCTTTCATTTGTATCCATCATTCTGTCTTGAACATTCAACTATGTCTTCTTTGAAAAGGACTACAAGATAGTTATTCTGCTTTATGATACAGTAAGTCAGTTTACAAAGACTCTTATGATTGGGGCTGAAATTTTCATTTTGTATTTTATATTCTATTTATTCAATTTGTTGCTTCCAGAACTAAAGACTAGCACCTTATGAATGCAAGACAATTACTCTTTGGCTGATCATCTTATGCAAATCTAAAATTTTAAAATTCAAAAGACACAAAAAAATGTGCTAATTAAATGAATTTCTAAGTAAAGTCCAAACTTTTTACTCCATTTGTTATTTTTATTTAAAATCTTTTGTACTTCTCATAATTACCATTTATGTTGCCCACAGGAATAAGAAAAAATATAAATGTTTATGAAATGTACTAATCGAGATAAAATTTGTAATACAAAATTGTTGTGAGCTATACAAAGCTTATTTTCATGTTTGACATATTTGATGTAATCAATATTATCAAACAATGCTTACAAAGGAGGCACATTTATAATGACTTAGGTAAAAGGAGACACTATAAACATAAGATTCATTCCTCTGTAGAATATTCATTCTGAAGTTGGAGGAGTAAGGTTGTGAGAACTAAAGAATGTTTCTCAGCAAATGTTATTTAATCATTGCTAGAAAGATGCAACTGAACAATAGAATGATAACAGATGATGTGGTGTGCTATGTTATTTGAATTAGAAAAAAAAACACTTTTCTTGGAGACAGTTCATTTTAACATTTTTCTTCAACAAAATATGAGCATGTAGAAATGCTATTTTATAGTACAATGTTTGGCTGAAGGAAAACACTTGGTATTTTTAAATGAAAAATAAAGCACGATTAAGGATGAATAACTCCGAGCAATATATTAAGAAAGGAAGGAGATTCTGGAGCACTGACTGATCCCTTCTTTTAGAAATCTGCACTGATTAATTATGTAGCTCAGCACTGGGAAGAAACAAAGACTTAAGTGGCTCTAAAGAAATTCTGTTCCTATAGTTTTCTACTTCTCATTGTTTACATTAAACCACTACATTCTAATTGCTAATTGCTGCAATCAAACTATTCAAGAGTTTTTATGTTTGCTTCAATTAAATAAGATATCAAAGACAAAGGTAAGTGAGGAGCAACAGCACCTGTAATTAAATTTGTCAACAATGCACAACCTTGATTTGTCTTAGCAGCATGACACAAGCTTTACCAAACAGATAAAACTCAGACTGTCTACAGGAAAAGTCTACCTCCTTAATCATGTAGAAAACAATTGAAAGACAAAACAACTTTAAGCTACAGCAGATAATATTGGGAACTAGGCCAATATCTTACTTTCTCTTCAAAACGATGATTAAAAACAATTATATAGACTTATCGTAATTACAGAAATGTGTACTTTTTTGTTGTTGTTCATTTTTGGGGTTTTTCCCTTGGACTGACACTTTCCCCATGATTGATTTTGAACTCTTAGTTCTCCAGGCTACATCATATCAAAAGCTAGCTCTATGAAAGGCTTCTTTGTTACAGCCATTGAATAGTGTTTCTACCACCTCAAATTGAAGAAACTTTTTACAATAGTCAGTATTTAACACAGATTCCAGAGCTTGTCAACATATAAAGATAAGAGATTATGGAGTCTTCAACTATAAATAGAATGGATCTATCACATACCTCCTGCTGAAAAATATTCATGGAAGGTGGACAGAAAGATTGTAAGAGGCAGTGATGGAAGAGAGATTCAAGGAAACACTATTTACCAGACACAACAGTGAAGTTGCACACATATACTTACAATAATTATAACAGTGGCACAATAAACAAGACAAAAGCATAGCATGAAGATAGACAATTGGGCATAAATCCCACCACAACTAAGGGGACCATTGCCAATTTATAGCTGCTGGGAAAGTGAGAGTCAATTTTCTTTAATTTTGTGACCCCTGGTTGTTAAAGTTTAGTCTGGAATAGGTTTCACTCCTAAGAGTAGCTGAAGCTCAAACTGGAAATAAGCCTTAAAAATAAATTTAAAAATCAGTGTACAGGAGGTATGAATAAATAGGGGGATCTGTGAATACTTTAGGCAAAAGGGCAAAAAGGGTAGAATAATATCAAACTCACTGTATTAAATTCTCAATGACTAAACAAAATATCACTAAGAAAAATAAACGAATATAAATTAAAGGACAAAATGAAAAGAAAAATTTTATTTGTAAATGCATTTTTTCCTCCTCTGCAAAGGCATGATTTTTACTATCAGTGCTGAGGAGACATTTCTGTTTGGTAGCCTGCACACACTTAAAGTTAGGTAACTGTGTACTAACTTAATGGATGTACTAATTACTGACAAAAGTTTTCTGACACTTCTCAAGATATTATCAGTCCTATCAGCATTCTACCCCATATCCTAGCCCTTCACTTTTTACCTTCTCAGCTAGATGAAATATATAAAAACAAAGTTTTTCATAATAACAGTGCAAATGTGATAAACAATAAGTGCCTTTTCCATCTATGGCTATTTCTTTGATTATGCTATTTAAGGAAACAAGTTAAAATTATGCATTAAATGTATTTTTTAGATCTATAAAGTATCAGGGTATGGCCCTGCAATAGAGTGAATGCTTGAAAGGAAGAAGGACCTGACTCATTCCTCAGCACTAATACCAAAATATACCATTCATATGAATGCGGAATAGCAATCACTATATCACTACACTTAACAAAATGCAGTACAGGTTAAAGTTTCACTCACAATTCACCGTAACAGAAAAGAATCTCCAGTAATATATCACAGCATAGAATATAAAGATTGATTATACAACAGAGTTAGCATATAAAAGCAAAGGTAACTGTTACATGTTTAAATAAATGGTATAACATATTTGGCTATTCTTATGGATTATATTAAAAAAACAAGATAGTTAAAGTTGCTAAAATATTGTGCTCCCAAAGTCTTTTCATGCACCAGGAATACATCCTGGTTCCACTGTCCAAGGTCTCGTAGACTGCCCAGGCCTTCTAACCTGTTCAGGAGGTCTGAATCTGTTCAATTCTGGTTTCCCAGCTATCAGTCTGGGGGTCTGTGAGCTCTACCTTGTTCAGATCATCTGTCTCTGTGGGTTTCTGTAGTCTAGTCTTGACATCTTATCACTCCTCTCTCTGTATAACTGGATTCCGGGAGTTCAGCTCAGTGTTTAGGTGTGGATATCTGCTTCTCTTTCCATCAGCTACTAGGAGAATACTGTATGATACCACAAAAGTTAGTTATCAATAACTTGTAATAATTCACAGACAAAACAACAAGTAATCACCAGAATTCATTTAATAAGTAGCTCTCTATATAAATGAAGGCTCCAGAATAGAAGGAAAGTATGGATTTCCTTTGAAAACTATTGTAATAATATAAATAGTAACCACTTAGCATCAAATTAAATGTGGGTCCTTTGGGGCAGGTTCACCTGTGGAATTACAAGGATCATTCAAATACCCATGCAATAGGCAGTAACCAAGGTTTTAATGGCTCATATTCAGAATTGAGTTTATCTCTACAGAGCTCCTCTGAATAACACCAATATTAATTTGGATTTGATTTACTACATTTCTCCCCTAATTAATGTCTAGTGCAGAGAATGGAGGAAGGCAGTCTGGGAAAAATATAAAGCAAGTATATGCCTTCCTTTATATTCAGTGGCCCCTTACTTCTACATGCATTAAAATTACCATAAGACATACCCATTGTAAAACATTATATAATGAAAAAATATTTAGAATAGGGTCAGAAACAACATATGTTATGAACTTAAAATGAGACAATGTAGGAAATTCATCTTGTTAAATTATATTATAACATGAGGCAGAATATTTCTCATTTTATTTCATTGCTAACTCAAGGAAAATTTTAGCATAATCATAGACTATATTCTTTCAATGGAGAATACCTGTAAAGAAAAAAGCAAGATTTTTTTAATACATTTTAAATTTGAAACAATATAGTTTTACATGTCAATCCCAGTACACTCACCCACCCCTCTTCCTGTTCACCCCAGCCACCCCTATCCCATCTCCTCTCTGCTCCACAGGGAGCAGACTTCCATGCGGACTCTTCAAAATCTGTCATATATTTTGGAGTAGGGACAAGACCCTCTCCCATGTGTCTAGGGTGAAGGAGTATCCGGCTATATGAAATGGGCTCCCAAAGTCCATCTGAATACTAGGAACAAATCTTATTCCTTATCAGAGGCCCCATAAACTGCCCAGTCCTCCTAAATAATACCTACATTCAGGGGTTTCGAAAGTCCTATGTTGATTTCCCAACTGTCAGACTGGAGTCCATGTGCTCTCCCTTGCTCAGGTCACTTGTCTCTGTGGATTTCTCCAGCATGGTCTTGACCCCTTTGCTCATCACACCTCTCTCTCTCTCTCTCTGCAAATGGATTCCAGGAGTTTGGCTCAGTGTTTTATTGTGGGTCTCTGCTTCTGTTTCCATCAGCTACTGGATGAAGGCAGTATGATAGCATATAAGGTAGTCATCAATCTCATTATCAGGGAAGGACATTTAAGTTAGCCTCTCCACTATTGCTTAGATTCTTAGTTGGAGTCACCTTACAGATCTCTGGGCAATCCCCTTGTGCCAGATTTATCTTAAAACCTTGACTTGCTTAAAATCTTTTCTTGATGTACTCTATTCTTTCCCTGACTCAATGTTGCTGCTCTCTCATGCCCAATCACTTTCCTTGACTTTTGATCCCTAAGGCTGTGAACCATGCAGTAGAATTTGGCAATTGCTACTCAACTGTACCTTAACTTTTTAGCTGTTTTTTTCTCCTTTCTTAAATTTTCTTCACTTTCACTTTGAATATGCCCCAGTTTCTTCGTAGATACAGCACTTAGCCATATATGCCTGTCAGAATAGTGTAATTATCTGTTCTAACAAGAAAACCTTAAAAAAAAAGCAACTTAGAAGAAGACATAATATTTTTATACTCATGAGAACTAAACAACTCCAGGGTGACCAAATGTGTGTTTGTATTATATTTAAGGCAGGATAAGTTTTCAAATTCCACAAGAGCTCTGAAATCCTGTGTTAAGAAGAGACTCACATGTTTCCTCTTCCAATTTTCCAGTTTCAGCATGCCCTGGGTGATAGGTCCATTCAAAGGAGAAGAGTGAATGACAGAAGAATGAGAATTTTGTGTTTTATGTCATGACGACTTCAGCATTGCCAGATGAAAGAGGAACTCTCTTTAAAGAAGGAACTTTTTCATACCTATTATATTGAAATTGATCATTATACCTAGAAAAAACACAAAAGTGCTTATTGGATGAATGAATAATATTTGCTCAAATGGAATAAATTTATAAAATACACTAACTCTCAAAAGCATGTATTTGGACTTTAGTAGAGAAAACTATTGACATTTTCACAATTTAAATAAGCTATGATTGTACTGCTAATATTTCTGTTTCCAAATAGGGAATCTTTTTTGAAGGAAAAATTCAGAGTGGAATGTTTTTAAGTGGAGTTTAAAATTTATGAATTCTAAATACAATTAAGAATGAGATTATTAGAACTAGTGTTCACATATGAGTATGGCCTTAATATGATATTTTCACAAATTTGTTCTCTGATAATTTACACATATATATAATGTGTCCTGACTATTTTAATCCTAAATTTCTTCTTATCCTCTTATCTTGTAAACCTTCCTTCTTTCCTACAAGACCAAGCTTTACCAGCCCCATCTAATTCACCACAGGTGTGTTGCTCTCCATTTTACACTCTGTATTCACAAGTGAATACATGACTGAGGACAAAAGTTGCTCTCCTTCATAATCAATCACTATCCAACAGTTCAGCAGAGAGAGTTATACTCTTTGAATACATTCTAAATCCATATTCAACTATCCCAAATCCACATCTGATTGTACATAGGCCCAGTCTAATGAATGCCTAGAGAAAGATTGGCTGTTGTGAGATCATGATTGCAATGGTTGTGTCATAACCTAAATTTGTCCTATAACAACTTTTCAGCTCCTACATTCCTACAGTCCCCTAATCATTACATACTGTTCCTTAGAAGTGGCAGGATACATACCCTGTATATAGTAAACTCTTAACTGGCACTTATTTTCATTAAATTATACAGATACAAGTCTCTACATTTACTACAATACAGTGCAAGGAGAAGCTTCTCAGATTAAAACTGAAATTAACACTTTATCTTTGGGTATAAACACAAATATTTAATGCTGCTTTGCTGCCATGCCCATTTGACAGACCAAAAGTAGGAAGGTCCTTCTAATCCCCAAGTCCTAATAGCATCTCAGTCTCATATGGAAAAGCACAAAATCCCATCAAAAAGTTGGCTTCCCACCATAACAGTTATGCCACTATTGTACCAGTAGTTAATCCAGTTTCAGAAGTTGATATTATAATGTATTCATAGCATTCATAGTTGAGTAAGGACATGAACATTCCACCAACCACAAAAATGTGTATGTCACTTTGAGCCACCATGAAAATTAGCCAACAGTGTTGAAGCTTTCAACTTAGCCCAAGTTTGGTCTCACTGTACCTTGTAATGAGATTAGATGCTATCTTCTTCTATAGGGTCCTATCAATTAATTATGTTAAACAACCTAGGGGAATCACAATAGGCTATATTGCTTTGAGAGCTTTGGAACAATCTTTGACCAGCATCTCAAAGTATATATCTGAATTTGTCCTGGGATTTTATTGAATATGTTTTAATAGGAGTTATAAGACAGTGAAAGTAGCTTCCTAGCAAACCTTCTTGAAAATAAAAATCAGTTATTTTTAGCTTAGGTACAAAATATTAAGTTTCCTCAGGGCTTTACACATCTCCTTGATTTGGTTTAATAGCCCCCCATTCCATTCACCATGCCCTAGTTTCTAGCTCTGGTTCTCCTTTTCTCTATTTTCGTGTCACATATGTCCTGCAACCCTCTCCCCTAAGGCATCACCCTGTTCACTGGCTGCTTTTGATGTACTGACATCTGTGGTAATACATGTTAATAATGCCATTGTGGAATATCAAGTTCTAGGATCCATATATGTGATAGAATATGTATTGTTTACTTTCTATACCTGGGTTATCTCACTAAGTATACATTTTGCACTCCATCCACTTATCTGAAAATTTCATGTTTACAATATAAGGAATTTGTAGCCTTCCTCCTATCCCTGTGCACTTTTGTTGCTTATTTATATTGAACACATAAAAGCTTTATTGTTGGAATTAAGACCAAGGCTGAGAATGTACTCTCCCCTTCCCCCACCCTCAACCCCTTCTGCCCTCAGGGCAGGTAGCTGTAACTTCAGGAAAAGAAAAACAGTCTTACTGACACAAGGTGCGCCTTAATATCAAGTAAGAGTCCAGCGTTTTCAACCTCGACAACCTCTACAGTTTCTAGGCCTCACCCTCCTGTGCAGGCACTCCAATTGGAGATCCTCACTGAGATTCTAAAAGCAAGGTAAGTTGACAGGGTTGTCCCTTTTGCCCATAGGGATATATTGGGGTCAATGGGTAAATAAATAAGAAAGAAAAAAAAAGAGATGGGGATTTCACCAGGAAAGGTTGAATCAGAATTAAGAGAGAAGGAGAATATGCCCAGAAAGTTGAATTAGAATTTCAATTAAAGGAACTTCTAGAGACCAAGGAACTGTAGTAAAGACAAACACTCTTGAAAGCTTTTTAAATCCATTCAATGGGCTAGTCCTTGGTTTATAATGGGCGGAGGCCTGAATATGCCTGATTGGGAGGAGGTCAGATGTGACCTGCACAAATTTTTAAAGGTGGAGGGGCCTGATAATTTGCCATGCGCCGCCACCTCCTTGTGGAGACTAGGAAGGGATGCACTTCTAACAGATAAGGTCCACCTGAATCAGGAGGTACACCAACAGAAGCTCCAAAAAGAAATGGATATACAAAATTAACATGTGTCAAAATCACAGAGGTGATCACAGAAACGAAGCCACCTTTGCTATAGAGGAAGAGTTGCAATTCTTTGGACCCAACCCTACAAAGCCACAAGTTATAATCTTGGTTGTCTTCCACAGCTAAATGATAAGCTATGGCTTAAGACATCACACATCTTGGTTGGAAGGTACAGAGATAACAGCTGAGAGCCTCCTCTATGATGACTAGCTTTCATAGTCAGAAGATACTACACAGGCTACTGGAAGAGAAGAGGCTCCACCATTCTCATCATCTATGAAACTCTGGGGAACAGTGTGACCTCTTTTCTATTAATGAAAGTTATTATGGGAGCAACCACCTAATCTCTTATTAGCTTTGAGTTCTACTTCACAGAAAACAACTCATGCATGGCATCATAAACCTGGTCAAAAGCATATGCTTGGGGAAGTAATAGGCCATAATGGGGAACTTACTGTTGTCTACTTAAAAGGCATAGCATCAAATACCCTTCTAAATATCTATATTGATACCCTTAAAAAAAAAAGGCTTAAATCACATTAAAAAAGAAACGACTCACTCTCTTCACAGTGAACAATGGTAAATGCATAGACTCATGGCTTCACAGTGCTGAGAATAAGTGATGGCTGAGTTTTGAGCATTAAACAAAACATTTATACAATTCTTCTAATCTCAGCTACACAGTGGAAGATGGCAGAGGGTCTGTAATATAAGAAAAATGGCTGCACACTGTCATCTTTGGGTGGATCATAGCCAGTGCAATCCATTTAACTCACAGCAGTTGTAGTTACCTGAACTACACCTGCACAAGTCTGAGCTGTCATCAGTCAGTATGTATAATGGAGAGGCCTATAGAACACACACACACACACACACACACACACACACACACACACACACACACACAAACACACTTACACAGGCACACACACAAGCTGACCTATTGGCTACTGAATATTATGGGAGTATAATTGATTGTCAATGACTGTCATTTGTGTGTGGAAGCTGAGGCCACCACTTCCAATTCATAATCCGAAAACACAGTCACACAGGTGGATCAATACATTCTCAGTGGATCATAAAGCAAAACAGAAAAAAAATAGTAGTAAGGGATTTTTAGTCATGAGAACACTCAGAATAGAAAGTAAGAGTATAGAATTAATTGTATATATGCAAACAAATGTCAAAGAATACATCTAATTAATAAAAGACAGCATAGCATTCACTAAAATTTGAAGCATAGTAAATATCTTCCCTCTTTATGTTGAGACTGCAAAAAAGCACATCTGGAGTGTCAGAGTAAAGAAAATTTTCTGCTACACTAAGAACATTACAAGGTCCAGACAAAGCCTAGGCCATGTGGCAAGTAAGCCTACCCATATAGCAAAGCCCAGTTGTGGACAGATGTTCATGTCCCTTACAGTCCCACAGCCAATTGAACCCAAATAAACATAGAGGCTTATATTAATTTTAAAAATGCTTGGCCCATTGTTCAAGCTTCTTATCGGCTAGATCATTTTTAATTATTAAACTATTTCTATTAATCAGTGTATCTCCACAGGGTTTGTTCTTATTGGTGAGGCTTGTACATCTTGCATCCTCACCAGCTGCATGTCATTCCCTGACTCTGTCTACAATATGTCTCTATTCTTATTGGATTTCTTCCCTGGCTAAATCCTCCCTGCCAATTGGCCAAACAGCTTCATTCATCAACCAATAATAGAAACATATCTTTACAACATAATGAAGAACATCCTCCATCACCCCGTCTTGAGAACAAACAAAAAAGGTTAATATCCAGTTTACTATCATCCTACATTGGCAGGGTCTGAGATTATATATGTCTCTTCTATGTAATAGTCTTTAAATGATTAGGAGATCATACAACAATCAAGGGACTGGTTTATGTGCAGCAGGAAGAGTCAGTGGTGAAAGAACTTTGCCATCCTGGATGATTACTTGAGTTTGATCCCAGGGACCCACATGGTGACAGAGAAAACTGACTTCCATGAGTGGCTTTTTACTACACACACACACACACACACACACACACACACACACACACACACACACACACCTGTAAGCACATGCAGTGATGATAAGTAGATAGATAATAGATAGATAGATAGATAGATAGATAGATAGATAGATAGATAGATAGATAGATAGATAGATTGGGAGTAAGTAGAATTTTAAAAAATAAAGGGATTTTTGAGCAGTAATTTCTAAAACAAGATAGAACCGCTCAATTATCCAATGATGAACGTATCACAGGTTGATGATAGTCTAGAAAGCTCTTCTCTCTCAGTTGTCATAAGTCTGGAGGTCTCTGTGAAATGGCTTTCATAACCCTATAGACTATTCTAGTCAGCCTCATTCTCAGGTAGCAGCTCAGAACTCCAGGGTATCAAATATAGAACATGAACTCCTCCCTCATACATTGAAGTAGAAGATAGAATATCTGAAGAAGTATATGCACTAAAGAAGCTGTTATATAGGAAGCCATTAAATTACCTCCAATAGAAAGATAATATATATAGATCACAGACTTGCATACACTGTCAGCAACATAATCTGCATGTATTTGATTAAGAAACTGTAGGCACATTCAGGCATAAACTCAACTATGCCTTATATTTAGAATGGAATCTTAGAATTCTACTCCCTCAAGAGTGATTTATAGCACATATGTAATATTCTAACTTATAGATTCACAAAGATGGTCTGAATTTGAATCTACATTTGTCTGTAAATCAAAGTGACTTGGCACATCAAAGTTCTCCCAATCACAAAACAAGAAGATACATTTTTAAGTATTTGTATTTTTATATAAATTTTCTATTTAAATTAGAAACAAGCTTGTTTTACATATCAATCCCAGGTCCTGCAACCTCTTGTTCTCTCGTATTCCCCCAACCAACCCCTATGACATCACCTTTCTGCTCAACAGGAATTGTAAGGCCTCCCATGGGGAGTCTTCAAACTCTGTCATATCCTTTGGCACAGGACTCAGACCCTCCCCCTAGGCTAGGGAGCATCCCACTATGTTCAATGAGCTCCAAAGTCCGTTCATATACTAGGGATAAATACTGATCCATACCATAAACCCAGTAGATTTCCCTAACTAACTCACCAGTATTCCTCCTAACTAACACCACATTCAGAGAATCTGGGTTAGCAAATAGACCTATATGCCCCTTGAAATAGAAGGATTCATCAAAATTTGCCCCCCCCCAAAAAAAGGCCCAGGGCCATTTCCTAACTGTATTTCTGAGGCTACAATTACTTAGTACAAAAGACACACAAATACACAACTAAGAAAGAACTGCAGACCAATATTCTTTATGAAAGCAGATGCAAAAATACTCAATAAAATACTGGCAAATCGAATCAAGAACATCAGAGAACTCATCTACCATGATCAAGTAGGCTTCATCTCAGAGATGCAGGCATGCTCCATCATACAAAAATCCATCAATGTAATTCACCACAGAAACAAAATGAAAAAGCAAAACCACATGATTATGGACTCCAGTCTGACAGCTGGAAACCCAGCCTAGGTCTGTCCTAGACTCCCAAAATGTCAGTAGTAGTTAACAGGCCTAGGCGAACTATAGGGCCTCTGGTAATGATCAGTATTTATCTCTAGTATACGAATGAATTTTGGAAGCCCATTCCACATAAAGGAATACTCCCTGAGCCTAGACACATGGAGGAGGGCCTAGGCTCTGCTTCAAATGATATGACAGACTTTGAAGACTCCCCAATGAAGTCTGCTCCATTGGGAGCAGAATGTGGATGGGATAAGGGTTGGTGAGGGAAACAATTAAGGATGAGAGATTCTGGGGACTGGGACTGACATGTAAAACAAACTTGTTTCAAATTTAAATAAAAAATTATCCAAAACAAACAAACAAAAAACATTGTACTCAGGAGCCATTAAGACAGTGCACTGGGTGAAGATGGTTGTCATACAACATGATGAGCCAGGTTCCCTTTTTATCTCCAAAATGTTGAAAGAAGGAAACTGAGTCATGGAAATTGCATTCAGTTCTTCATACATATGCCATAGCCTGTGCATACATTACATTCAAACTCACAAAAATACACAACAGAGAAAAACATAAAAAACGCATGTAAAAAGTATTTTGTTATGGTAAATGAGTTTTTGCAAGCCATATCTGTGTAATTGTCATTATTACATCATCACCATAATATAGAGCCTATATTATAGAGCTCTATATATAGAAACTATAATAGTCATTATTACATTTATAATAACTGCCATGGTAGTTTGATTTTATGCAACATTAAACACTGCTTACACAACACCAAAAGGAAAATGCCATGGTCCAGTCAACAAATTCCATGAGAATGTGATTTGCAAGTAGACAGAGTTACAAAGGTGATTGCAGAAGCATTTAGTGTGAGTAGCAAAAAAAGTGAAATTTCAGGTCTTAGTAACTGGCATCATCAACAACTGGGTTCAAAACCTGGGCTCCTCTGAAAGACCATTTGAAAATACTTGTATGACAGATGAGTGGAATGTGTTCCTGGGCACTTACAACCCTGGTAAAAAGAGGGTGTGTCCTAAGCACTCTGTCACACACATAAAAGAACACTTGTGTCTTTTAACAATGTCAGAAATTACTGAATAACAAATTCACAAGGTACAGAAGTTTCAAATGCTGAGCCTGTCAGATATCTCCGAGTTCCTTGGTAAGCTCTCCTGAGGGAACATCTTCAGTTATTCCAACATTAAATAGAAACAGCATTGACCAATCACATATTGTACAATAAACCTACAAGTGTCTCTGTATCTTTCTCTAAATTTTTCCTTTTTTCCTAATATTCTCCCTGCTTGCTTGCATGGTTTCTAGCTGTACATAGGTTAATAAGTTACACAGTGAATTTAAAGGCTTCTGCTTCAGAAGTAGGATAGCAAAATGAAAATAAAGTCTTCAGTGAGAACAAAATATGGACTTCAAGCTTCAGAGGAGGAGGGGAAATAGCTCAGATGAGAGACCACAGAGATATAGAGTCCACATGCAGAAGATGAAGAAAGAACAAAAAGAAAATTATGACTAGACAGAAGATGAGCATCAAGGTCTGTAGGAGGAATCATAGGCAGCCAAGATTGGATTAGGCCATGTCACAGACAGGGGTGTAATAAAAATGAGCTCCAGAAATAGTCGAGATATTGTCATCTGTCAATCCTCAAAAACGTATACTGTATAACAAGGTAGAATGTTTTCAAGAAATCTGCTCCTGGAAAATAATTTTTAATCTTCCAGCAATTGAGACAGTTTTGTCTCCATGCATGGCAGAGAGACAGTTCAGGTCCAATGTCTGAATAAACAGAATGTAAGCTAAACAAATAAAGGATTGAGTTTTTCTCCTTCTGTTGATTAAACAGGGGACCAAAGATAATTACAGAGAGAAAAAGAAGTCCCCTTCACCTCTTGCTAGGTTGGTCTTCACTTCAAAATTGTCAATGAAACAAGGAATCAATTTCCACAGTTTAGCCATGATACAAACAAACAAATTATGTCAGAGGGCAAAGAAGGCAGGGCTTTATCTTCCATGGTCCTAGAAATAAAACATTTTTGTAGGCTTTACTCTGGTAGGGCAAGACTATCTCAATCTGTCACCCTCCTTTGAGTTTTAGGGATTAGGAATAGAAATCACATCAGGATCTTATACATGACTGAGGGGATGGCACTTCTTCCAATGAGGCCCATTGAGGTATTTCACATGTCCTTGGGTGCCTTGGAAACAGATCATCTTTTATGGCATCTCAGTGTGAGTGAGTGAGTGAGCCTATCTTTTAAATGTACCAGTCTAAGTTTCCAGCAAAAGGAATCAATCAACAAGATGAGATGATTGGGATCATAAAAGACAAATGTTGATACAGAAAGTTAGGACCCAGGCTCCAGGACAACAAAAGACCCCAGATGACTTCCCAACTAGACAACACCAGTGTTCATAACACAGGGATGACAAATCTTCCCAAGTCTATCATTTTCGTTGTCACATTTTATCATCCTTTAAGGGTAAAAGGTCTTTGCCATGGATTGACTTTGTTATATCCTGTCCCATGTGTTTGATATCCTGGTCCCTTATGTACTCCTGTTTGAGTAATTACTGAACTCTTGGGTGTGCGGCCTGGCTGGAGGCAGTAGGTACTTAAGACACCTAGGAGACCATGTATAAAGTGAAAGCCGTTGCCTCTGCCTCACATTCTGCTGCCAGTGCCAGCAGCTGAGTCCACGAACAAGCAGTTCCAGATACCCTGAAACCCAAGAAAAACACCCCTGCCTCTCTGAAATGATATTATGGCATAGAATTGTCAGGAGCCATGAAAAGAACTAGAGAATGGTGATGGGATTTGGCTGGCTGTGATTGGTCCACAGCTCACGTGACCTCACAGGGAGCCACTGTGAGGAATGAGAATCCCCAACCCATATAAGGCACCAGCTGGGCCTGGATCTCGTCCTTACTCTGCAGTGAACCTGTTACTAGGCTACAAAGCAGTTGGACTCAGAGTTTGATCTGAGAGCTATTTTTGTATTATCTTTGGAATTGAACATTTGTAATCTGGACTGATTTGAACTTAGTGAGTTTGCTTACAGAGTGGTGGTTTAAAGCCTAGATTTTGATGTACTGGTTATAGATTTGGATTTATTTGTGAATTTGTTTCTGTTTTTGTTCATTAGAAATCATTTTCTATTATCTACTCATTTATCTTTGTCATTTTGTATATTGATTCATTTATGTACCTTACAATTTCTGGTAGTGAATGGACTTTGGAAGCCCATTCTACATAAAGGGATACTCTCTTATCCTAGACACATGGGACTGGGTCTAGGCTCTGCCCCAAATGATGTGACAGACTTTGAAGATCCCCCATGGAAGGCCTCACCTTCCCTGGGGAGTACAGAGACGAAGGGATGCAGGTTGGGAGGGGGACCAGGAAGGAGGGAAAGGTGAGATAACTGGGATTGACATGTAAAAGAAGCTTGTTTCAAATTTAAATTGAAAATATTATCATAATAAATTCTGGTAGTATAAATAACCTGTAAAAATAAGCAGTTTGACTATGCCATATAGCCAACCTATCAGGTGTGTGACTTCCCATGGCATTTTGCTGTGTTTATTATCTCTCCTATCATGTTAAGAGTCTTCCCCTGCCACCATGCCACTAAGGAGAGTAATCACACCCTGGGAATCTTGTGGGAAAGCACATGTCTTCTTGACATCACAGTGTCAAGGACAGGGTGTCATTCCTTTAGTTCCCATAAATATAGAGTTAACATAAAGACACTGAGTTATTACGAATGTGGAACCTAGGAGGTCTATGGCAGTCAAACTGATTAGAAAATGTGCGAGGGTCTAGGTGACAGGGACATCGAGGAAGCCTGTATGTTCATTCTCTACCTAAGGAATAACTACTTGTCTCACTCGGGTCAGTACAAAGCTCACTGAGTCCATTCTTGGTGTTACTTCTGTACTCACTTCTGTAGACCTGAACTGTACTCCTTAAAGTTCAAATGACAGAGGTCTCACAACATCATTGTCCCGCAACCATGTGTGCCCCAAATAACACTCAGAGACTCTGTATTTGATACAATCCTGTTGGCCAGTTACCATTATTGTTTATGGACTAGCTCTGTCTTAATTATTAAACCATTTCTACTTATCTAAGTATTTCCACGTGGTTGTCTTATCGGGGAGTCGCAGCAGGCTTCCTGCTTCTTCCCAGGGCTACATCTCCACTCCTTCTTCTACTTCATCTTTCCTCCTCCTGGTCTCCTAGCCCTACCTATCTTGTTTCCTATTGGCCACAGGGCTTTAATAACCAGTATCAGAAACATATATACAGAATAACATCTCCCATCAATTACTTGATCTTTGTGAGCAATAGAAGAAATCCATTCATTGAAGACATTGCCTTGGGCTGGGGTTATTCCTGAAACTGCAGAGAAACTCGTGTTGGATCGAGATTCCAGGATTTGTCCTAATACACTTGGGCTTTCCTAATTTCATAGACCTTGACTTTGGGAGTTTTCTTCTCCAGTATTATAGATTTCATGTACAGAGTCTGCTTTTGATTCACACACTATCCTCTTGTGTTGGACACATTGATTTTTTTCTAGTGTTCATTTGGTATTTAAAAAAATTGGATGAATTTTAATAAATTACTTGGCCGTGTTGTACTCTACATTTTTTTAATTCAAACATTATCTGTGTCAAGCAAGAAATGCAGATGACACAACTACACGGGCATACAGTGAACTTGACGACTTCATCTGGTGATTTTCTTTTGCTGTGTTATATTGGAACACTCACCGGCTTGTGTTACAATTTTCCTGTTCTCTTTAAGATTCCACCTGCCCAATACACCTGTGTGTATTTTGTGTTGTGTGTGTGTGTGTGTGTGTGTGTGTGTGTGTGTGTGTGTGTGTGGTTTGTGTCATCAGAGAAGTCCTGGCTTTTTATTATGTTTGGAATTTTTTCCTTGCCTCTTTTGTGAATCTGCTTTAGAGTCATTGGTCTCCCATGTTGGTTATAGACACAGATTAAATCCATTGGTTCTGGGCTAGCCTTTTTGGGAAATACTACATTTCTGTTTCAATCTTACGTTCATATTTATCACTTTACATGTTTTATAAGCTCTTGAATTTACCATCATATGCAGGGTGCAGCAGTGGGAAGGCAGCAGCTGGTAATGTTTGGTATCCTGTTACATCAGTGTTGGCTTCTGCTTTGTGAATTCAGCAGTATCTCTCTTTGAGGATTCACAACTCTGGGGTAGAACATTTAGAGGAACTCTGAGGGATCCCATGGATCTTATCCATGTCATTCTCTCTCACAATTCACAAATTGGTGTCTTCCGTTGGGTGATTCGGTTTAAGGGTTCTCATATTTGTTGATCCTTTCAAAGAACCGTAACTTGTTTCTCTGACCTTTGTTTTGAACTGAAATGTCCAGTTATTTCCAGGTCTAAAATTTCTTATACTATTTCACAAGTCCTCTGGGGTTTGTATTATTTAATATATAACTTCAAGATACATAATTACTATTCTTGAGAGAAATTTGAGTTTTCTAACTTGAAAATCTATAGCTATAACCTTGTCTCATAGAGATGATCATGTTTTGTCCATTGTATCTTCTAGCAATCTGTGGTGGTGCCATTCTCCACCTGAAAAGGTGGAGGACATGGCAGAGGAGACATCATCGAGGGATCTCAGTGATGCCAACGTACAAGCAATATCAGGACCACTAAGTTTGACATGGTCCATCTCCACCCTTGTAAAAACTATGTGTTCCCTGAGCCACCTGGAGGAGAACAACTTTGAAACACCTGGAACAAAGAGATTTTATGAGGGCCTTGCCCAAAATGACATGCTTTATGAGAAAAAAAGTAATTATACCTTTGGCCAAATAAAAAACCATCGAAAGAGCCATCCCACCATGAGGCCAGCACATCGTGTCACACTCCCTCGTTTTCCACTGAAGAGGAGATGGAGTGAATTGGCTCTGCCGACATTTTTCATAACTTCTCAACAAACAACAGGAAACAAAGGCCAGGAGGTAAGGGGAAAATGTAGCTGGGCTTCTCATATCCATCTCACCTGATTTATACATGAGATATTAACTCACCTGTGAATTCTGTCCCACAGAGTGATTGTTTGAAGACAGTAAGAACATCTGAGGAGATAGAAAATTCTGCCTCTACTGGGGAAGCAGATGATGCTAAGAAAGAGGAGACCATCACTTTTAGTAGTACAACCCTGGATATATTGTGCTTTCTAGAAGACACCAAGTGTGAAATGAACCATAGAGCACATGATGATGCCAACATTACAGAGAATGATGCAAATGCAGATCTGAATGCCTTAATCAACCAGACAACAAGGGATCTCATACATGCTGTGTCCCACCCACAGCTTGGGAACAAACAATCTAAAATAGTCAATGACATAATAATTATGGAGTTACCATCTCATTCTCCAAATGAAGAGCTCCAAGAGGCCACCATAGCCTCCAACAAGCATAGCAGGAGGGGCTGGAAAGGGGTGAGGAGGCAGCTTAGGAACCTGTTTCGAAGTTTATGTTGCTGTCTCCTCACCCCGAGTACAAAAGATAAAGATCTAGGTAAGGGATAAAAGGAATGGGAAATGGAGTTCAAGGAAATGGTGAAATCAATGCAACAAAATTCACATATGTATTTGATCTTTCCTTTTCAAAGGCTCTTTGTCAATGATTGGTTGCACCCTTTCATAGGACAGCAACCTTAAGGTGTCTATTAATCTAGAAAGAGTTTTCCCAGAGAGACCTCCTCCTGAGGAATCTAAGGAAATTAAGTCAGAATCAGACAGCAGAGGTTGTTACCAGGGAGGATTAGGATGCAGGGAGATGGGAGGGACTAAGGCTTTGTGAAAGGGAGCAATGTTAGAAAGAGAAGAATCTGGAGAAGACAGCTGTGGTAGCACAGGGACATACATGGTAAGTCAATCTATATTAAAGACACTAAAACAGTCTTCGTTTGTGTCTTTTCAGGGGTAAAAGATGAGGCCCAGGCCTGTGGTACCTAAAGCACAGGTCTGTGTTCAGCCTGGTGGGGCATAACAGACACTGGATGGAACCAGGCCAGAACAGAAAGGAGGTGTGCCCCAAACCTCTTGTACATGTCATACACTTCCAGCAGCCAGAGCACATGCTCTGTAATCCTCCTGCCCTGAAGAGTGGGTGACTTGATTTCAATCATCTATAGCACTAGTGGCTGGATACTGAACCCAGACCATCAATTACATGTTGAGGAAGAGGAACCCATCCTACTCCACAGTCCACATAAGAAAAGTAAGTGCATGACAAGACTCTGTGTCCTCAGCAGCTTCTCTCCTCCTCCCCATCAACACAATCAATGAGCATATTCAAACAAGACTCACACTCTTTACTCTTAGGTAGTAAAGAGGCACCGGAGAGGAGAGGAGATGCAGAGGAGTGTGGCAAGTAGGATATGTCAAGAGAGAAAATAATTAAGATTGGGAGTAGGGAAGGGCATGAATTGGGATGAAGAGGAGGAGATTTGTTCACAGTAAATTCCACTTTTGCAGGAGAAAAGTAAGAGATGGGTTAGTGGGGTGGTGACAGGGCCCAGAGTCATGCAGGAGAAGGAGCAAATTTACCCTTAAGGAGATTTGGGGCTTATGAGGCATGGATATACAGCGGAGAAGGCCTCATCTTTCTGGTGGGTTGCAGCTTGTTCCAAGATACTGCAGTTGAATGATGCCTGTGAAATCTGCTCTTGTCCTGAGATGCAAAGAAAGGTGAGGCTACAAAGAACAAAAGCCACAGGGTTCCCGGGAGCCTCTTCCTCTTTCTGCTTGACCCAATGTTGATTTGATCTGGTGACATCTGTGTTTTTCTGTTCATGAATGTCGACCTTCAGGCCTGAAGGTGCTATCACAAATTTATGCCACTGAGGGGGATTCCATAACTTTGAGTGAAAGGAATTATACTTCTTTCTTGTCAATGGGTAATCAGGGCTTGACAGGGATGTGGAACATGACTGTACAGACAAGGCAAGCTAACTTGGTAATTTTCTGAGGCCAGTGCCACCTTTGGGGTTAGGATTAGAAGCAAACCTAATTGTCAATGAGCTGTAGATGACAGCTGGTGGTATGGTTTGCAGCTTGTATGACAGAACTGTCTGAAATTTTATCCTGCCCTCCTTTCCTATAGGAAGCATGTTCTTGATTCACCAGGGGCAACCCTGCTGACTAGGATTGCAGGAGTCTAACCTTTCAGGATCATTCAGGTGTAGTAAACTGCTGTCTACTGTGGATCTCTTGTGATGGAACAGGAGTTTCTGCATCCTAATCTTGATGTCAAGCAGTCATCCATGCTGAAATCTTTTCTCTGAAGTGGTCGGTGGTCCTTTAAGACTGTTTATCTTTTTGTTCAGAATATACTTGATTGGACATATCTTGTACCTGGAGTCATGTTCAAGTCCTACACAGCAGCTTGCTCTGCCTAGTCATACTGACAGTCATAGCTCAGTAGGTCATCATTTCATTCCAATGCTTCTGCCTTCATATATTTCTTGGTACATTTTCCATTACAGCCTTTCATAATCCTTTATTGTTTAGATTATATTTTGCAGAGTATAAATTCTTTTCTAAATTCTTTTCCAAACTAGACACACTTGAATAACCTGTGAAGTGGCACCTCAGGTAATGTGAACAACACAGCTCCTCCTGGGTCAGTGATCAAAGATGGAGGCCTTGCTGTCCAGGTGTGCTTGCCCTGTCATTGCTGTGAGCATCCACCATCCTGACCAGAACTGACTTCGATGGCATGCTTTAGTGGGAGTGGTGGTCTCTTTGTTTGTGTCCTCAGGACTATTTCCACAATACTCCAGCTGTTTGTTTGAACCTAAATATACATCAGGTAATACAGGCACCCAGCACACCTGTGAGTTGTGAACTGATGAGGGAAATTTAGAGCATTACATTTAGCCATGGCACATCTGAAAATATCTGGTGACAGAGACAATAGAAGCAATGGAGGATGCTCAGCATCCTGAACCTTGCTCCTTCTTCATACCTGCAGCAGCTTGTGTCTACACCAATGCCTTTGAAGCAGCTACTGCTCACATTGTCTTTTAGTTTTCAATCAATGATTGTGAGTGGTCATAAAACATGCAACAATGGCTCTGAGTCAATAGTACATCCAAACGCTTCCCATTGTACCTATAATGCAAAGGAAAGCCTTTGGAGTTAGCACTGTTCTCTTAAATGTAGGAATATCATTCTCTGCTTGGTGAATCTTACTGATAGAGAATGATTCTGTGAAGCACTACATCTGCATTACCTCACATGTTTTCACATTTGCACATCTCCTTTGATTAACACATGACTTAACTCAAGCAGCTCCTCACACCAGCTTTATTTCCTAAGTCGCTCTAAGCAACCTGTCTTGTACCCTGCACCACTGCAGGCTTGAACTTTCAGATTAAGCAGTCACTGTTTCAATCCCAAGATCGGTGCCATTTTAGCCGTTCCCTAGTTTTCTGCTGCTGGTTTATACCAGTCACATTCATGTGTGATCTTCAAGCTTCCTATGTACAAGTTCAGTATGAATTTAACAATTGAGCAGTAATGACTGAGTAGATATTTGGTAGAACTGTGGATAAATATCTATCAAACATATCAACTTGTGTGCCTGAAGTCACACAGGCCATCTTGGCCTATAACCTGGTTTGGAAATCTCTCAACACCTGCAGACTTAGCACTAGTATGTGTTTTATTGTTAGGCCATGCTTTGTACTCTCTCAGGACTTTCATTCAAGTCTGCGTCCTTACTTATAAGTTCCTTTACACACAACATTCCAAACAGGTGCCTCCTCTTCTATAATATAAGGACATATCTATTCATCCTTGGTCCAATGAACACTTGTGAAAAGTGATGGGTTCTGGGGGACTTAAAAGAGTTTGCTGAGTCTCTCTGCTGTTTCTGCAAGACAGGTGGTCACATGCAGTAACCCTAACAGACATGGGTCCTGAAGACTGAATCCCCCATTTTTTGAGAGGATAAGTAACTGTGCTTATTGAGGAATTGGAAGAAGTCTTGGCACACAAGTCTGCAGGTGATACCCCCTGTTTTGTATTCCATGGGTCAAAATCATTCACTTCATCCGCCTTGCTGTTTCAGGAAATCACACTGTGAATCAATCACTAGGAAGAGTTCAGGAGAACTCATTTGCATGCCTAGCCCCTCCTCTTCTGTGATCTTGCTGGATGCAAGATACTGAGGTATCCCAGACAGAAAGGTCTGGCCTAAGAAGCAGCTGGGCTTACCTACGATGGCTAGGACTTCTCCCTCTTCACTCTTCTAACTCTCTGTACAGGTAGGTACAGGCTAATGGGACTGGGAAGGACTCCTATACTCAGTCACATCTGGTTCAGATCCCAAGAACTTGTACTTCAACCCACATGTTCAGGATAGGGGTGTCCTTCTGTGTACAGAGAACATAGTTTGCTATTATTGGTTGATAAATAAAGTTAAATTGGCCAGTGGACAGGCAGAATTCAAACAGGAAGAAATCTAAACTATGATGAAGCCAGAAGGAAGACAGGGTCAAACAGATGGCATAGCCACCAGAGAGGTAAGATGTGAGGTAGCAAGCCACAAGCCTTGGGGTAAAATATAGAACATTATTAATGGATAAATTTAGAGGTTAAGCAAGCCAGGTAGAACCCTGAGCCATTAGTCAAACATTTATAATTAACATTTAGTATTAGAGTGGTTATTGCAGAACTGGCAGGGGGGACAGAAAACATTCATCTACTTTTCACTGTGGTTTCTGCTGTGGCAGGTACCTTTTCTCAGGCAATAGTGACACATACATGCTACTTCTAAATGTCTGCATATCAACATCCAAATTCCCCTGCACCCTGAAGCACGGCATCAGCGTTGGCTTTGAGAACATTTACTGCTATCGGCAGAGGCAGGAAGCCCTCATTGGATTTTCCTGCTCTATTACTCAGATCAGACACATAGCTGAGGCCTTGAGTATTCATTACATTCTCAGAATCCTCAGAAACCTCTAAAACCACTGCAAATTCACAAATCCCTGAGCTACAAGTGGCTAGTGAGGCTCATGATTACTGTGGCATCTTATGAAATAGTGTTTGTCACACTAAAAAAGGCAGATTTAAGGAAGTAAGCATAAATTGTAGCTTTTGGCAAAAAAAATACATGATTGTAGGAGGCATGGCATGGGAAGGAGAGAAGGAGGGTCTGCCAACATCACTTGTCACAGCATAAGTTCTCAAGAGATCAAAGGCCCAAAGGTTTGGTTTTCATGATGACAGAGTAGTAGGTCTCCCACCAAGAAACCTCCACCACAGGGAGGGCAAGCTGTATGTGATCATCCAGTAGAGTGATTACTCTGAGTCACACCAGATTTACCTGATTGTCTCCTTCAGATACATATCCAGAAACAAACAGAGAGAAGTCCCAGAGTCCGTGTACTCAGTAGCATTGCTCTTCTTCAGTCACGGCCAGGAGAAGAGTGCTGCAGTCCTGTCAGTACTGGCCCCGAATCCCTGGAGAAGGCAGAGGTGGATGTAGCTGAGGAGCTGTTGGAAGACCTGGCTAAAGTGTTCAATTTCATGATCCAAATACACCAGAGTAGCTTTTGTATGCAGAGCCCAGAGGAGGTTGAGCAGAGGACATCAGCAACCAGGCTGCCCTTGCCTCCTCCAAATTCTGACCCTCACTCTGTGAAGGGCTACACTCCCCTGTGCACAGTGCTGCACCATGTGTTGGATTAGTGCTTGACAACTGGTGAAATGTTTGTAGCCTAGACTGAGCTATACTTTGTTGTTTGCAAAATTAAACAGTACACTGCTGATCTTTACAACATTTTTACAACATCTTTACAACACTTACCCGTCCAGGAAGTGCCACTGTGCTTCAGTCTCTACTCATGTTCATCTCATTTGAGTCTAGCTTTGGACTGTGACAAGCTGGCTGTGTTCAGACTGCTGTGTGAGCAGTACCTGCCTTCCCTGCAGAGAGACTCTATTTACATAGAGGACCTCAATAGGATTGGAAGCACTTTCTTGGCACTGCCAAAGCAATCATCCTCAGCTTCATGATCTCCTTAGAGCAGGAGGAGGGGGACAAGAGTCAAGATTACTGCATCAAAATTGAGCTTGACTTAAAGCCACCATGCCATATTGGAGATATTCATGGCCTGCACCACTGAGATTGATTTGTTGCCATGATGGACATGAGGCTCTGTGGATGAGGGATCCAGTCTGCTCTTTTCAGTAACATGACTTGTGAGCCGTCTGTGCAGTCTTGTCCCTATTTTCGTGTGGTAGTTGAGGACCCTGTGGCCAGAACAGGATTGTGCAAGGCATAATTCATGCTCCCTAACCACAGTCCTTCAGACCTCTCACAATGAACTATGGTGCTCCTGTGGTATCCTGCTTCTTGACTTGGCCCTAGTTCATCTCAGTAGGCTATAGTAGGTCTAACAGCATAGCTTCAGGAACAGGTATCACTTCCCCTGTATCTAGTACACCTGTGGCCATGGCATGCCATAGGATTGGTGACTACTTCTAGGAGCTGGGAAGAATTCTGAGTCCTGCAGATAAGAGCTGTTCTGCTTTGTTTCAATTTTGTTTGGACACAGAATCATTTCACAATTATGGTAACCTTCTCAGGGACACATCATGTGTTCTGTGGTGGCAGAGCTACTTGGAGGTCGCAATCAGCTCTTGAAGCTGCAACCATGCTGGTCCACATGAGCCTCGCATAGCTGATCTGCAGATGTTTTAAAGAGTGCTGTGGGATTCCAAGTTTTTTACGTGGCAGTATTTATTTTTACTGCATATGGGATTTTCAACTTAATGTTTACGATTCCCCATGTTATAAATCCAGCAATGACCAACAGACTTAATTACCACAGATAACATTTATATGAGCAGTCTGATTATATGGGAGAGACATTAATTTTAACAATTGAAATAAATAAGAGTGTAGAAACCTCTATCTTACTTGGGAAGAAGCATATCTTTTTTTTTTAAGAGAGCTTCTATCACATATTGACAGAAAATAGTTTCTAATGAAAAAATACCAGTTGATTTTTCTTACCTGGCATATTTGTACACTATTGAAATAAAAGATATTGAAAATTTTGAGTCCATGTTTTCCCAAAAATAAAGATTTAATTTAAAGTTAGATAAGCTCTCAAACCTGGTCTATATCTGAAAACAAATGCTGGTAAAAAAGAACGGGGAACCTTCATCTAGTGCAGTTAGGCTTCAAGGAGATTCCACCCCTCTGCAAATCAGTGTGAAAATTTCTAAAAAGTCCTACATTGAATATTCTATACAATTAATCCTTGCAGAAAAGACTGCCCTTTTTTGCCATGTCTTTAATTGTTCTATTCACCATACAGCTAAGGAATGAAAGCAGCCTAGCTATATTCAATAGGGTAATGGGAGGTGAAAATATTGTTTAACTATACAATGACTTTCAGCTCTATACGACAATGATATCTGCACACAAATTGAAGAGGTCAAAAAGATCATAGTTTGAGGGGACCCGGGTCCATTACAACAAAAGTCCTCTAATTCCTCTTATTTGCAGATCCCAGAATCAAATCTGCTTGGTCTGAATGTCTATCTTGAGTATCAACAGAAGCCAGGAAAGTAGAAATGGCACATTAGGAGAAGGAGATGTGGCTTCAGAAAAGGAAATAGCAGGACACTGGTGATATGAAGGGAACAATTAAAGTGGAGGGATTTTGACTAGGGAAGGGAAAGTGACCATATGAGAAAAAAGAAAAGGGAATAGGAAGGAATACAGAGGGAAAGAAGAGGGAAACAATGCATAGGGAGAGGGAAGGGGCATACGTTATACTAACAAAGTTTGAGGAGCAAGAACAAAACACATTTTATATACTTATATTAAATACATAGGAACACATTGTTTTAGAGCAGTTACTCCACATAGTGGGATGTTGCACGCCTGGATCTGTATATTAACTAAAATAACCCAGTGGCAGATATAAAAATATCCCATAGAGTTGTTAGTGTAATAAGATTTTTTTTAAAACATAGATTTTCAATGAAGAAATGTCAGATGGAATAAAAAAATGTATGAATATATTCATGTATGCATGCTACCCCATTTCAAAAGGTATTACATTACTCAAAGTATTCTATAAGGACGACGAAAGAGACACTTATGAACATGAGGTAAAGAGCCTATGAGGCCTTCTGTCAGCCCTGGTGTATGAGATTGCATTCTTGATCCCACATGTTGGAGACGTAGCACTGACCTCCACCCACAAGTTTTTCTCTCAATTCCCCTCCCTGGCACAACCAGATAAATAACAAAGAACAAAATGAATAAATAGGATAAAATATACCTGAATGTAAAATATGCAGAGACTATAAACCAACACTTGATGCAACTAAATATGAAACTCTATATTTAAATCACTTGAAATATTGAGGAAGTTCAAAAGAACATAAAGAATGTCATGTTCATGCTCAAGATGAGTTCAACTAAAACAGAAGGAAATTGTAATATAAAAAGTGGCTGATAAAACATATGAAGAGAAGGGACCTGTTGAGAGGGCACATAAATCTAATACCAGTAGTCTGGAGGCAGAGGCAGGCAAGATCTGAGTTGGAGACCAGCATGATCTACAGAGCAAGATCTACAGGAAAGTCTCCAATGCTCACAGAGTACCCTGTCTTCAAACAAAACACAACTCACCAAAAAAAAAAAAAAAAAAAACAAAAGAAACAAAACAAATTAAGCACATGAAGAAGACAGAGGGTACAATGTCCAAAACATCAAGAATGTAATTCGGTTATTTTCCAGAAAGAGTTGAAAATGAAGATGACTCTGCTGTTGGTGAAAGGTCAGTCTCAAAATTAAATTTTAAGGGTACATGCCTAGACAGAGTAATGAATGCCTTTAATCCCAATACATGGAAGGCAGAGGCAGTGAGATCTCCATATGTTTGAGGACACCCTGGTGTACATAGCAAGTGTCATGACAGGATATAAGCAACACACAAAAAAAAACCCGGTATCAAAAAAAAAACAAAAAACAAAAAACAAAAACAAAAACAAAACATAACATAACATAGGTCACTGATGAAAAGGATGGAAGAGAACAACAGTCCCTTTGGGATGGCCAGCAATGTTCTGGGAAGGGGTCCAGTTATCTTAGCCATCACAGACCATATAGGCAAAAGAGTTTTCCACATGGAACTGAGTAGTTCAGAATACTTGCTTGCATTCTTGATCAGTCAAGGAGTAATAACAAGGTCCAGTGGTCCATTCCACACTCCAACGTGTTTGTAATGAAGAGAACATTCCCGGTCCCATTAAAACAAAAGAACTTTGGAAGACAACAGCCAATGAGGCTGTACCTAATGTTGCTTGAGTTGATCATAAAATCGTCTTCCAAATTGCTGAGTAACACCTACTTTGCGCACTGCCTCTGGCACTGGTGTCAGCCAAGAGAAGGCTCGGCCTTCACTAGCAAGTCTGACACCAACTGTCTGTTGCCCACCCAACAAGAGCTGCATGTGCTTCCTGATCTGTGACCTGAGTAGTGACAAGTCCAGACCTGAGCCAATCACATTGAGACGACATTCGGGACTCTCTCATTGGACAGGTCGAAGTCACATGACTTTTGTCATCTCTGTACTGATCTGGCTCATAGTGCAGGTGGGGTTCCTGTGATTGCAGTCGTAGAGCAAAAGGTGTTGCTGCTTCTGTGCATTTTATTCAGGGCATCTCAGCGAATACCCATGTCCCCACAATTCTTCCCTTCCAGTCTCATATAAGTCATGAAAAAGACTTGGCTTCTGAAGGTCCCATTTGTGTTTGGACTGTTTCTGGTATGTCCTGAGTGCAACTGTCATCAGGCAGTACCTGAGCACAGGTTACTTGTGATCACCCATCAATGGAAAATTAACAGGACCTCAGAAAGTTCTGCCTTTAAAATAGTAAGAATCAAATAGCTAGGCTGTAATGTCTCAAAGCCATCAAATTCATGCTAACCTTTCCCTCAGAGGCCACACTGTATCTTAATACCAATGTTTAGGTGTGTGTTAAAACCTTTATCTTGTAAAGTTGAAAAGTACATCCTCAAAAAGTCATGGCTTATCATACCTGCAGTAATCATGAAAAGCCAGAAATTAAAACCATACACGATATATCCAAACTAAACCATTTTTTCCTCATCAACTTTCCCCTTCCTTGAACTGCTTTTGGATCACTCAATCTAATCCATTACTTATTGCAACAAAGCCTGAATGCACAGTCCCTCTGGGGCAATTTTCTATTCACATCTATTTGCACTTTTATAAAACTATGAAAATTTCAAATTATCCTTGTTTCAATTTATAGTAGAAAATGAATTCTAATCACAGAACAATGAAAAAACCCACACCTCTCAGATATATGCCTGACTTTCAAATCTTCATTGACCCCATACTCTGTCTTTCTGAACATACAAATCTTAGCCTACATTTCACAAAAGAGTACAAATACATCCTACATATTCTTGCTATCTAGCATAGGCCTTTCAACAATACAGCATTGTTGCTGATTACATCAAAATGTAAAGTTTGCCCTTGTTTGTGAGCTGTGGCTTAAATGGAAGTAGCACTGGATGTTCTTCTTGAAAAGCAGGTTCAAATCCCATCAATCTTCCAGACCATCACAATTGTATGTAACTAAAGTCACATACAACCTGCTATGCACTTCTATCCTGTGCTCCACCTACCTACAAGCAATCCTAAAGTACTCATAGTCAAAGCACCACTATACAAGGTAAATCATTTAATAGGGTTTTTGAAAAAAAGATGTTTAGAGCTGAGGACAAATGCACACAAATGACAGAGACCAAAATTAACACATGAACAGTGATATACATATCAGAATTGAACACCGGTTATGTTGGACAGAATGGTCCAGAAATTCATTCTTTTCAAGAAACTAAGTTAGGATAAATACCAGTCCCTGTGCACTGTCATGTAATTTGTACTTTCATCCATCTCACTCCAACCAACCTGTCTAGGCCATTTCTCCAACAAGGGGCTTCCTAAATATGTATCTAATTGGGACATGTATCACTGGGGTTTCCACAAAGTAAAAAAAACTTTCCCTGAAGCATCATGAGTGTTTCTTATAATATTAAGTTTTCAAAATCTATTCAGTCAGCACTTGAATACTTATTACTGAAATATCCTTGAATGACTCTTAACTTGGACCATTCATTATGGGATTGGTCATTTGGGGAGGTAGAAATTTAGGCTGGACTTTTTCATGCTACCTCAGTTTTTGTATTGGAACTTACTCTTCTGGATATACTTTGATGATTGTCTCCAACACTCTTGTTTGGGATGTCTTGATTGTACTTTGAGTTTATGGCTTGACCAAACTTGGCTTAGATGTGTTCTCTATGAAACCCAGTTCCATACACAAATAGGGTTGTCTTGTAGAATGTATAGCAGAGGATATGCTGAATGAGAGGTTGATGAAGTACGATACCTTGCTTGAGACAAATCTTAGACATTGTCCTAGGATACTTTCTAATACTGATAGGCATCATTACAAAAATCAACTTATATGTTCAGATCAAACTCCACCATTTTAGTAATTTAGGGTAGAGTTTCAACCAGGAGCAGAGCCAGTAATCATGGAGCAAAGCTGCTTATTGTCTTGTTGTCCAGGATCACTACCTACATTTTCTTATAAAACTCAGTGCCAACTTCAAGGGAAGGAAGTGGCCTGGCATACCCCATTAGTCATTAACCAAGAAAATGGGTCTTAAAACTTGTCCCCAGCTGCAAAATCCCAAGCCTAGTTTCAGATGCTCAGCACATTAGCAATCTTTGTTTGTGAACCACCTTTCTAGGTAAATAAATAGAGGAGCAAATGGTTATATTGTTTGAGAAAACAGAACAAGTAAGACAAATGA
This sequence comes from Cricetiscus sungorus, assembly GCA_030556225.1. Taxonomy (NCBI): domain Eukaryota; kingdom Metazoa; phylum Chordata; class Mammalia; order Rodentia; family Cricetidae; genus Cricetiscus; species Cricetiscus sungorus. Next base: position 52,130 of record JANBXA010000651.1, on the reverse strand, counting down.
TACAAGATCTTTGCATCTTTTGTTGGTGGTTCCCAATTTTCAGATGTGAGTATAAAAAATGCAGGAACTGACAGGGAGGGCTTACCTAGAAGGACTGAGACTATCCTTTGTAAAGTTTAATTTCATTTAGATGAAAAACAGTATTATTTTTACACCCAATTTACCTCTCCCTCCTGTCCTCTCTTTTCCAACACCATATGCCAATCCTAAACACTATACACTCCTCAGGGAGAATGAGGCCTCCCATGTGATATCATCAAAATCTGTCACATAATTTTGTATGTGTGCATGTGTGTGTGTGTCTGAGTGTGTGTGTGTGTGTGTGTGTGTGTGTGTGTGTGTGTGTGTGTGTGTGTGATTATTGGTATTTTATTTGTTAGCCAGGGTTAACCTCACACAATCTATTACTTCCAGTGTGTCTGTTTGAGTGTGTGTGTTTGTGTGTGTGTGTGCGTGTGTGTGTGAGTCTGTGATTATTGGTATTTTATTGTTAGCCAGGGTTAACCTCACCCAACCTATTACTTCCAATGTGTGTGTGTTTGTGTGTGTGTGTTTGTATGTGTGTGTGTTTGTTTGAGTGTGGTGTTTGTGTGTGTGTGTGCTTATGTGTGTGTGTGTGTGTGTGTGTGTGTGTGTGTATGTGTGTGTGTTGGTATTTTCTATAGAACATAGACTACTCTAACCTGTACATGGGTTAATTGTGGCTGTAAGGTTGGCAACATCTTAAAGGACATGGCACCTAGCACTGGCCAGAATTCTTTAGCTGCAAGGGAATGAGAAATGTATCACAACCTGTCATAAGAATCTGATGTGTGTATTTGGGGGGAGCGCTTTTTGACTATGGGTGAGGAGATAACTACGGGACCCAACACATAATTTTTTTTCTCTTGTGCTCAAGCTCTTCTGTTTCTACCTCCTCTCCCACTCCTGCCCTGTATCTCCTGTGTTTACGCGTGGATAATTTGGGAATTTATGATTTGGAACTCAGCAAGTGATGGTGTGTGTGTGTGTGTGTGTGTGTGTGTGTGTGTGTGTGTGTAATTATCTGTAATTGAGTTTATAATTTGCTGAATCTATTACTCAACTGTGTGTGTGAGGCTTTGCATGTGAATGGGAAAGTCAGGATGTAACTTAAAGCAGGAACAGAGCTGAAATCTGTGCCTGTTCTGTGCCTTTTGTGCAGGGAAATGACAGAAAATATGCATTTCCCCACATTCCTTTTCTTCCAGGATCTCATTTACGTTGTGAAAATTGACTTGGATCCTCAAGGTCTGATTTGTGTTTGCTCGGTTTCTAGTCTGTCCTGAGTGAAAGGATCATCAGGCAATATCTGTCCACTATAATAAGATTGATGACTAAATTAAATGTCATCATAGTGTCTTCATTCTGTAGCTGATGGAAACAGAAACAAGAGATTCACAGCCAAGCACTGAGTCAACACCTGGAATCCAGTTGTAGAGAGGGAGGAGTGATGAGCAAAGGGGACATGAATATTTTGGGAAAAGTCACAGAAACAGCTAACCTGAGCAAGCAGGAGCTCAGGGACCTGAGTTTGACATCTGGGGAACAAGTATAGGACTGAACCAGAAACCATGAATGTGGGTGTCATTTGGGTCCTTGGGCAGTCTATTGGAACTCTAAGATTGGAACCAGTATGTATCCCTAGTGCACCAATGCATTTTGGGAGTCCCTTCTCTCTCAGGCTACATAGAAGGCAGAGGGAATAGGTCCTGCCTCATAACATGTGACAGACTTTGATGTTCTGTGTCATATCTATCCCTGTAGAGTTTATGGCATTGGGATGGGAGATTATGGAGGAGAATAGGGGGAACAAGGGGAGTCATCCCTGGACCTTGCATGTAAAACAAACTTTGTTCTTAATAAGTAACAAATGTATTTTTACAAAAGATTTTCATATAATTTAGTTATCAATTTAATTATCAGGGCAGGGCATATAACATATCCTTTAGACTGTTGCTCAGATTGTTAATTGGGGTCATTTTTGATGGTCTCTGCACATTTCTCCAGTCACTTTTCTCTTCAAACCTATAATGGCTCCCATCACAGAGCACTCATCTAGTAGCTGATAGAAACAGAAACAGACACCCACAGCTAAACACAGAGCCCAACACTTAAATGATTGTTTGTGTGAGACCTTCCCTCACTAAAATGGATTGGAGGAGAAAAGTAACTTTTCTAGGAGCCAGAGCATAGCTGAGCTAGCAAAGAGAGGTAAGCAGGGTTGTTACACTTTTGCTGGGGAAACCTTTCCTAGCCAATTGGAGTTGTTACCCTAGATAAAATGTAACAAATTTTCCAGGGAAGCCCTGTTCTTATAGAGCAAAGCTCTTGCATGGGGGAAGCCTTTCCTTGGAACAAGGATGCAAGCTGCTAGGCTTAAGGTGACCTGTTGCATTCCTTGTCTCCCAATTGGGAGAATACCTTTCTATATGAGCTGTGACACTTAATATTCTGTGCATCTGAGTGTCAGAATACCTTTCCATCTGAGCTGTAACACTAAATATTCTGTGGCTCCCTTGTGTAAGAACACCTTCCACCTCAGTGTAACACATTATTCTTTTTCCTCTGAGTGCCAGAATCCCTGTACGTCCAAATGGAGCAGCAGAAATGCTAACATTTGGTGTGGTTACTGAGACAGCCTTTCTGGGCCTTTGCTCCTGGTAATAGACTGAGATGCTCTGGTACCCTATGTGTCACTCCATGTACAACAGGCTTCCAACTCACTGATAGTTCAGAGCCCTATCCACCAGTGGTGACTGGTCAGGTTTCCCCTTTAGTCCCTGTATACATTTCCCTGAGTCCTAGATAGTGGCCATTGATTATCTGACACTACTCTTAGATGCCCAGTTTCCACCCAGCTAAAAGTCCTGAAGGCTATGGCTGACCCTCTTCACCTAACAACATCCTACTCCCCTTGAGATTTTTAATCCTGTGGATTCCTTAGGTCGAATTGAGTTAGTGTACCCCTCCTGACCCTCTTTCCTATCTCCTCCCTGGAGCTGGCAATAATCCAACAGCTCCTCTAAGGCCTTGTGGATTCTGTGACTACATTGCTGACCTTTTCCTGTGGATGAAACCACTCATAGAGCTTCATTACCTTCTATGCCTTCTGACTTCTACTAATACCCTGGGATAAAGTTTCTTATGGCTGAGAATGTACTCCCTCCTTCCCCCACCTTCACCCCCCTCTGCCCTCAGGGCAGGCAGCTGTAACTTCAGGAAAAGAAAAACAGGCTTACTGAGGCAAGGTGCCCCTTAATATCAAGTAAGAGTTCAGCATTTCAACCTGGACACCCTCTGCATTTTCTAGGCCTCACCCTCCTGTGCAGGCACTCCAATTGGAGATCCTCACTGAGATTCTGAAAGGGAGGTAAGTTGACAGGGTTGTCCCTTGTGCCGGTATGGACATATTGGGGTCAAGGGTAAATAAATAAGAAAGAAAAAAAGAGAGATGGGGAATTCACCAGGAAAGGTTGATTCAGAATTAAGAGAGAGGGAGAATATACCCAGAAAGTTTGAATTAGAATTTCGATTAAAGGAACTTCTAGAGACCAAGGAACTGCAGTAAAGACAAAAACTCTTGAAGGCTTTTTAAAATCAATTCAATGGGCTAGTCCTTGGTTTATAATGGGCAGAGGTCTGAATATGCCTGATGGGAGGTGGTCAGATGTGACCTGCACAAATTTTTAAAGGTGGAGGGGCCTGATAGTTTGCCATGCGCCACCACCTCCTTGTGGAGACTAGTAAGGGATGCACTTCTAACAGATAAGGTCCACCTGATGCAGGAGGTACAAGCTAGCAAGGAAGTTGTAAAGGAGATGCAGGAGATAGAGACTTGTCAGTCATTATGTTCTGAGTTAGAAAGTGTGGAAAATGAGCCCAAGAGTTTGGCTAAGAAGCCTCTGGGTGCTTGTGCAGATCAGAGAAAGACCATATCTTCTGGGAAAGACAGGGCCTTTCTTAAGGACCCTAGAGGCCCAAGAAGTGGCGCCCCCCCCCCCGAAAACCACCTATATCCTTTCTTGTCAGATATAGAAAATGAAAGTCACTTAGATCCTAGCTCACAACAAGAAGAAGAACAATTTCTCAATTGCTCACCAATTGCTGCTCTTGAAAAGAAATTGAGGAAGCCCAAAATCAGAGATCGGGAAAATCAAGAATTTCCCTTCATACTTAGAAGAGGGAGACCCCTTCTACTCCATGGCCCAGTCCCTCCCAGGCCCTGAAAGGGGACCTAGGGGAAGAATCCAATGCTGCCCTGTAGTAGTCCTGGTAATGGAGGTTCTAGACCCAAACAACCCTGGACAGGTTATCCGACATTACGACCCTCTTACTTTCAAAGACATGTAGCAATTTCAGAAAGCCACCCTGAATTATGGGTCGCAAGCTCCTTTCACTGTGTCTTTGGTGAAGTGATTTATGGTTCTCAATCTGACACCCAATGATTGGCAACAGCTTTGCCATGTGGCTTTTTCTGTGGGGTATTTTCTGAGGAGAATTTCAAGACAGATGTTCCCAAATAGCCCAGAAAAATGCACAGGCAGGACAACCCCAGAGAAATCTTGACATGCTCACAGGAAGCAACCAATATGCCACCATCTAAAAGCAGATGCAATAAGATATTGCTGTTAGGCCTAGGTAGACTAGGCGCAGCTTGGGGCCTTGAAGGCACTGCCCCTCTAAAGAAGGATGAGACCAATTGTCCAAAATTATCCAGGGGGATTCTGAGCCCTTCCATGAGTCTGTAAGTCATCTTACACAAGTGGCAGTAGGATTTTTGGAGAATTCTGTTCTGCAATGCCTGTGATCAAAGATAGTCTTTGAAAATGCTAATAAGTACTTTAAGGAGGCCCTCTGCTCTCAAAGTAATAAAAGCCTATATGATTACATTTGTATCTGCAGGGACATTGATAGCAACTTCATCCAGTGGCAAATACTGGCTGCTGCTATTAGACCCCAAGAGGGAAAGGAAAATCCAGTCAAGGGGCAGAATAAGGGCATGTTTTGGCTGTAGGAAAAATGGACGTCCCTGTAGGGAATGCCCTCAAAATAATATCACCAGTCCTACGAGACCCAGACTATGTCCCCGCTGTAGGCAGGGGCACCATTGGGCCAATGACTGTCATTCAAATTATAATTTGGAGGGCAATCCTCTTTCCTCCAATGCCAACCAGGGAAACTGAAGAAGGGCACTGCCTAAGGGCCCCAAATCCAATGTGTATGTGGCATTGACCTCTGCCCCTGGAAGTGTTTCATAATGCTTCTGTTCTAGTTCCTGTAGGCAGACTCTTGAGGTACTGTACAAATGTGTTTCTTGTACAGTTATCGTGCATACCATGGTTTTATTATCTATATGGAGTATGGAACAGTTGTCAATCATCCAGCATCCAGCCGGCACCTTGAAGGCCGTTGTTGAGTCATTCAGAGTAGACCTGTTTAAATTTGTACAGGATATTTCTACTTCTGAGTTCCTGCATACCAAGAATGACCAGTCGCCTAAGTCAGTGGCTGTGTCGGACATCGTTGTTGTGGTTAGGCGAGTTGCTTCCAATGAATTTATTGGAAGGTGGGGGTATACATATAGATATGCTCCCAAGAAATACTTTCATCTTGGGGTACCCATGCTGGCGTACCATTGATTTTGAACCATAGAAAATGGTCAATTGGCGATACCCATAGGTTATCATTTATGTCGCCTCAAGGGTGGTCCTTGCCCTTGTACTGTCATGGTACTGGCTTACTGTGGTATTCATTAAACACATTGTCCAGGAAGACCTGGATAACATGAACTTGACACTGGCCCTCATCACAAGTGCTTGTTTTAGTTGGATCAATGATGGTTTGGAACTCGGGAGTCCTTCGTCCATATCCAGTAGCAAATAAGGTATCCAGTTCCTTAGTCATACCTACTATGGCATATTTGTGTTGTAAACACATTATGGAGTTGTGGTTTTCAGCTACTGCTTTTTGCAGGTAGTCTATTTTACCTTCAAACATGTTATTTTTTATTTCCATTTCTGCTCTCATCTGTGTATACAGGGTCTGTAAAGAATCCACTGAATTTGACAATGAAGTTAGTGCTTCTGCCATTTGTCTATTTAATTGATGTTGATAGTTTAATTCTGCTTTTATTGGTTCTAGCACCTCCCATAATACTTCCCAACTGTGCTCCTACCAATACCGTTCCTAGAATCAGGAATTGTAATGGCTTCCTTCCAAATTTAACGGGGCTATTATATTGCAACCATGTATGATATTCAAAATGGTAGTCATGTGAAGTGCAATAATATCTAGGAGGTGCTAATGCAGTAATATCTATATTCATTTCTATTCTTCTTATTTTTGGAAATAGGATTTCTTTTGCTGGGCTGACTGTGTCTGGTACCAAAAAGGGTACTGCTACTAGTGTAGGTGTATCTGAGGGTGGTGGGAATATGTAACCTCTCGGGAAATATGCTGTGTAAAGTTTAATTTCCTCAATTGTTGTGGTGTCCTTTTACTTATTTTCCCACATGACAGAACCTCCATCAAGTTGTTTTCCTTCCCATGGTTCCATTCCTGGCCACAAATTATGTGTGAGTGGCATGTATAGTATCTTATCCCATGCATTCATGAATGTTGTATTAAGTCCCTTAGGGTCATGGACTATCCAGTCTACCTGGTTCCATGTTTGTGGGTGATACCAAGTGAGTGAAGATGGTGGGCATATGCTGAAATAATATGGGAAGCCTCTGTGTTCAATTGCTTTTAATCCTTTAGATTTATAATTTAGGGTTCTCCAAAATGTCATATTCTTATGTATACCATTTCGATAAATGGTTTGTATAAAGTCATCATTCTTATATTCTTCTTCTTGGTAGAAATACATTCTATACATTGTATGCTAAGGGCGTTTTTAATTCTGTATTGTGCTTTTCTGTGGGGTAGAGCTGTTTCCTAATCCTGTTTTCCATGCTGTTTCGCACGCTCCTGTACATCTAGGATTGGAAGTACACCATACGGGCATGCCAAAGTCATAAATATTATCAGAGCCATAATCTTCGTTATTGTGTTCCATTGAAACATTTTTTATGCTATATTTTCCACTTTTTCTTGTTTCAGATCCCCTTTACCTTGCATTATCCACATGTTATTGCCTTCACAGTGTGCCAAAATTTCAGTTTTAGTAATGGTATTATCCTGGGAATTCCTGTGGGCACAAAGGTAGGTTCTAATTATAGACTTATTAGGGTTTGATATTATTTCTACATCAGGTTCTTTTTGCCATCCAGCATCTTGTAGTGGCGATTTTCTATTAGCTCTATGTCTATTATTTAAATCTATTAAGCTTCTCCATATTTCTTTAGGTAATGTTTCATTTTGATATTGCTTGAGTGAGTTCTTTAGTAATCCATTAAAACATTCTATTGCTCCTTCTGCTATTGGGTTATAGGCTTTGTGGAAATCTCACATAATTCCTAAAGTGGAAACAACTTTTTGTGTTTGTCTGCTGGTAAAATGTGTGCCTTGATCTGATTCTATTATTGCTGGTGTTCCATATTGGGCACACCATTGTAATATTATCATTATGCATGTGTTACTACCCGGTTTTGGTCCAGGTCTAGCCAATGCTAGTCCTGTGAGTGTATCTGTCATAGTGCACACATATGCATTCTTAAATTTAGCTAAAGTTCCAATAAAATCAATCTGTACTCTATAGTTAAAGTATCTGCTGGAACTGATGTTCCCTTTATAATTATGTACCATTTTTAATCTAAAGTTCGGGCAGTTAGAACAATTCTTAGTCACATTCCTAATCCTTTGCCAAGGTACCTTAATATTTCTGTTATCAAACCAAATTTCAAACCGAACACCAATGTGTCCCATGTTTTTGTGGAGAGTCAACATCACCTCCATTGATACGTCCATTTCTAGTTTTTTTGGGTTTTTTATTCATATATATTGTAGTAATCTGCTTCTTGAGGGGATCAATATCCTCTATTTCCCAATGTCTTTGTATGTTGAGCTTAGCAGCCAATGACTATAGTTTATCTACTGTATCATTATGTTTGTGCATTTGATCTTTCTTATTGGTATGTGCATCCACATGGAAAAACTATTTATTTTACTTTTTCTGATATATTACTTAACTCCTTCCATGCTTCCTAAGACCCTAAATCTTTACCATTAATTTTCCAATCTGTTCTTTTCCATTTAGCTGACAAGAAGGCCATACCGTTTGCTAGGCACCAGGAATCCCTATAAAGGAACAATTCCTTTTGCTGCTCTTTAAGGCTTTGTTGAGCTGCTAGTAGGCCTGCAATAACCTCAGCATGTTGTGCTGATTTTTCTGTGCCTTGATCTGTAATGATCATGCCATCTGAGGGTCTATAGGCTGCTGCCTTCCATTTCACGATATTGTTAACTGTGGTTGCACTACCATCGGTAAACCATGCATTTTTCATTGAATTATCGAATATCTTAGTATCCCAGGTTCCTATAGGGTAAGTTTTTGTATCTATATCTCTGGGGATTTTTGGTTGTATTATCCAATCTCCTTTGAGAGTTGACTCATTCCATCTAAGTATTACCAATGACTTTTCTGTAAAGGAATTGACTATTTTTGTTTGGTGATTTTTAATAAATTCTGCTAAATACCATTTCCACTGTAAAACTTTTCCTTCCATGGGAAATCTGCTCCAAGCTTGGTTGGGTACCCTTATCCAGTCCATTATTGGGACTGTAGTTTTTAACGTGGTTGGGTTATTAGTAAACAATGTGAATGGTGTTCTACAAGCCTCATATGCTGTCCAAATAGTTTTTTCAAAAGGAGAATATTTATTTTCTGACCAAGGGAACTTTCTGCTATAAAAACCTACTGGCATTATTTTATCCTTTTTAACTAATATATTCCAATTTCCATATCCATTTAGGTATAAGATACCAATGATTACTTCATCTTTTGGGTCAATAAAACTAGATCTTTACATTCCTGAATACATTCTGGTAAGGTCTATCTGCTTCTTCTTGCTTATTACCCCATTCAAAATCTGAAGCTTTCTTGGTAACTTCATACAGTGGTTTCAATAACAGCTGCATATATGGTATATGTTGTCTTCAATACCCAAAAATTCCTATTAGTTGTTGTACTTCTGTTTTGTTCGTGTGTTTTTTAAGATTCTTCAGTTTATCTACCACCGCCTCAGGTATTCAAGGTCCAGTAGCTGTCCAACATACTCCTAAGAATTTAACTTGCATGGCTGGGCCTTGTAATTTTTCCTGATTAATGGTCCAGCCTTGTGTTCTTAAATGGGTAATTATATTCTTTAAGCATTTATTCACTTCTTCTTTTCTTGATCTAATATTATTAGATCATCTATATAACCGATCCATTCTGCATTTCCTGGATGAAAATCTTGTAATGTTTTAGTCAAGGTTGAGTGGGCTATTATTGGGCTATTTAAATATCCCTGTGGCAGTCTCAAAAATTGATATTGTTTATTTTGCCATGTAAAGGTAGTTATTTCTCTGGATTATGGGTGAAGAGGTATTACAAAGAACATGTCTGACAGATCTATTGTTGCCAGCCATTTGGGGTGTGCTTTCCTTGTTCTATAAAATACATCCTCAATGTCCGGTAAGTTCCCGGGCATTTAAGGGCTCAATTCATTAATTTTCCTATTATCTACTGTAAATCTATAGTTTCCGTTAGGTTTAATAACAGGCCATACTGGTGAATTATAATTAAAATTTTTGGTTGGTTCTACAACTCCTTCTTTAATCAGTTCCTCTAAGGTTTTGGTTATATCTTCTATTCCTCCTTTAATTGGATATTGGGGGATGAAGCTTGGCTTAATTGTAGGTAATACCACAGGTTCTATTTTTACTTCTGCCAGGTTGCTGGCTACTTTAGCAATTTTCTTATAATTTAGATATTCTGGAAAAGTTAATCTTTTTTATCTATACCTAATACATTATCTGGGATATTCATACTTGCTACCTCTATCTTATATTTCCTATCATATACAATTCTCCATCTATAACTGGTGCTATATTAACACCATTAACTCCTACAATTTCTATATTTATTTTTTCCTTAAATTTATTTTCTAGACAATTCAAAATGGATATTTGCTTCCTTTATCTAAAAGCCATTTAATAGGCTTAATCAATCCTTTAATGTTAATTGGGATATTTACAAATGGTCTAGTCCCCTTCACTACACAACATCTTAATTGTCTCTGCTGTTTTTCTATGGGCCTCGCCAATTTGGAGTTTGGCTTCTGGTCCTTGGGAATCTGTAGCAAGAAAGCAACAGCTTACTCTCAATAGTCTCACTCCATTTTAGGACTCAATATTTTACATAGTATTTATCAAAATAAATACATGCCTTTCTTTCTAATATATATAATCCATTGAAATGTACTTATATAATTATGAAATACATATCTACTTCATATTGAATTTTCTCTTTAATATGTACATATATTACTTTAAAAAAGTGAGATGCAGAAATGAGCAAATCTTGTAATATTGTATATTATCCTTTACTCAGTCATCTGTAATACTAACAGTATAGTTGTTCCTTTTTAATAATTACTTTTTAATTAATAAATAAACTGCATGTACTTTTAAAATAAATTCTCATTTAATTATGTTGTGCTCACCATGAGGCCCCCAAAGCTACAAGGAGCCAAGGACATGTTTATTTCAAAAAACCAGCTAGCTGAGGCTTCACTTTGTGGTGAGAATTGAAGCCCAGGAACACAAATTCAAGGCATTTTTAAAGAACAAAGAATGGGAAAGGGGTGGTGAGACTCCCTGATCTCATGTCATAAACTTTCCATTGGTTACAGAGATTTCTTAGTGCACAGAGTTACACAGTTTCCATACAAGGTCATTTCAAGACAAAGGGTATTAAGCAAATGAGCCTTAACTGGAATCGGCTCAGGAGGTGTTGATAAACACATCCTGGGATCTGGGAGAGTTTATCTAGTTCCCCTTTTCTTTAAAGAGATCCTGGGGTCTGGGGCTATTACAACCAGCAGGCTACCTGTTTCCCAGTTTTCTTAAGAGATAATGGGGTGGTGAATGATGTTTACACAGTTGTTGATGAGCTTATGCTCCCCTCTTCTTATGGTACCTGCTCCTGACTTCCTGTGGCATAGCCTAGCAGAGGCAGGTGATCTCTGAGTTCCAGTTCAGTTCCAGGACCACCAAGGGCTACACTTAGAAACACTATATATATATATATATATATATATATATAATATATATATATATATATGTAAACAAAAGAACAACAACAAAAATTGCTGCCTGGTATGTAACCAAGAAGGTAGAAAATCAATCCATTCATATAGATACAGTTTTATCATTGACAGATTTTAATAGCCTAAATTTACTCCCAAGTTGTGTACCTGGAAGCCTTTATGAATTGCTCCTACTGATAATGTATATCATGAATGTTTATTTGTTCCTTTCCTTGCCACTGTGCTAATTATGTTATTGACATTTAATGTTATTTTATATGTTCTTTATATATTTTTTTTTCAAAATAGAAATATCTTCTGAGACTAGGGAAAAAATTATTTACACTTTCTCTTCTATATGCTTCTAATTTCTTTTTCACTCCTAACTGTCCTATCTGGAACCTCCAATGAAATGTTTAATATACTTGGGGATTGTTTTTAGTCCTATCTTCTCTCTTAGTGTCAGAGAAAATATTTAACCTACATTAATTATTAAGAAGGGTGTTACTGTGTTTTGACAGATTCTATCTACATCAGGTTGAGGTAGTTTACTCCTATACTTGAAAAACCAAATTTAAAGTTAAGGAAACCCCCCACTTAAGATGAAGGACAGTCCAGCCTGGAAGGCTAACCCAGACCACTATAAGTTACCTGGAATTTGCTAACCACAGGCAACTTCCCTCACAAGGCCCTAGGATATCAGGATACCAGAATTCACACTGCCCCTCCTGTCAGTGATAGCTGCAACTCTGGTTTGCCCAGAAAAGATTCATTAGCACACCCCAAGACCCTAAGGTCCTGCTGATCCAAACAGTGAGACCATCCGGCCTCAAGGAGAAAACTCATGACTGCTCACATATGCAGCATACAGGGAGTCACAGCCCCACCCTAAGCTCCTAGTTTTTTGCTTTAAAAGTACCTGAACCCAGAAAAAAGTTGCTTCTCTAGCCTGTGTGATGAGGATGCCCACTTGTGCAAACGTGTCCTATTCATTAAAACCTTTTGCATGTTGCATCAACAGGACTGCACATTGAGTACTTGGGGTACCGACCTAAATGGGAAGACTCCTAATCCTGAGGGTCTTACATATACTAATTTGTTATTTGCTACTTTTTTTTATTGAATGAGAAGATACTGATCCAGTAATTACATCTAAAGAAATGTGATAATGTTTATTTTTAACTTAAGAGACTCTAGAGTCTTATGGGAGACAGGCATTAAGTAGTGTGAGTACATTTATTTTAGTGGTGGGCAGGGACTTAGACTTAGAATTTTTGATTGAATAAAATAGAGAAAAGGAGGTAAGCAATAGCATGCTTACATTCAGTACCATCTGTTGCTCAATATAGATGTGATGACAGCAGATTCTTCAATCCCCTGCCTCCTTGACTACCTTTGATAATGGGCTATACCTTTCTATCTTGTCAGGACCCATGAAAAGGAGTCCATACTATCTTGCACAAGTTCAGAGAGCTCAAATATGTCTTATTGTCCATAAGTCATTACCTAGGCTGCTACAGGATGTTCTGGCCTTGGTGGTACATGTCTCTTATCTAAATAACAATAGGTTTGGGCTCAGGTGTGTTTACTCTTGACCCTGAAGTCCCATGACTCCTGTGGCTACAAAATAGCTGGAGGATTGAAGGAAGTTAAGTCCCTTTGCTTCTTATACATGATAATACAAGTCTTCTGCCTTTTGTCCCCACTGTTGATTGAATTCATAAGATGGTATATGAGTAAAGTGGGGCACATTCAATAGGGATTGAACATGACCTTCAGACATCTGTCCTGTGTCTCTTGGCTTGGATTCTTAACCCCTGTTAACTAGCTTTCCTGTCATCTACACTAACCCAGGGCTGCTTGGCTGGCTCCCATTGCAGCCCCTGCAAAGACAGCTCCCACACTACCTGAGTTACTATTGTCAGAATATTTTGTCACACAAACAGGAAAAAAAAACCAAAATAAGATATAAATCTTGGATGATTCTCTTGCCTCTTGCTCTGTGTCCCACATTGATACAGAAATCACTTACTCATATTATAATTGTAATGAAGATCATATATCATCCTGTGTCAATCACTAAAGACTTGGTATTGGAGGACTGAACCACCACATAGGTTCTGTAAGACCTGGAAAGTGTGGATCCTCATTCCCTGATTCAGGAAAGACGCTGCCCTCACCCAAATCACTCACTAGAAGCGGTCTTGATGCAAAAACATGAGGTCTTTTATATTTCAAGTGCACTGTGGTCTGCAGCCATACTCCACATGAGGTTAAAGGACTAGAAACCCTGGGTACAGAATTGAGACAGGTTTAATGGGTTAAAACAAAGCCTGTGCATCATAAACCATTCATCTCATAGCATCCAGTGTGGACCAATCAATTTGAACTATCCAAGCCTGCCCTTTGCCCAGGAAGTCTGCTTTTGCACAGAATTCTGGGTGGGGTGACAAGGCTAATTTCCTGTGTTCACTCACTCACAGGTGCTTTCATAAACAGTCCTGTTGTAAACAGTCAAGAATGTAACCTTTTTCCTACTCACTTCTAGAAAACAGGGTCTGGGATTTAAACTTCTAGCTTCCTGGGGTCAAGTGAAGGGTTAGGCTAAATTTTTCCATCCTTACAGAAATACCATGGTGCTGGCATCCGTAGGGGGACAGCAGTTGCTCAGGAAGCAGGCAACAATATTAGAGTATATATCTTTGAAACATACCTCTAAGTTTTGTCTCTTCTCTTGGATTATAAGAATGATTCTATTTGTTCTCTTTTCCATAAGTACTGTGATCTAATGTTGAACACTTCCCTTCATTGTGCAGATTAGATAAGCTCTGAGAGACTCTACTGAAATGTGTTTGTATGTGTGTGTGTGTGTGTGTGTGTGTGTGTGTGTGTGTGTGTGTGTGTGTGTGTGTGTGTGTGTGTGTGTGTGTGTTTGTGAGTCACAAGATTCCTTGTTACGTCTCAAGACACTCTGGGTATAAAAATGCAAAATTATACATGTGGCTATAGATGTGGTTATTTGTCTGATGCACCTAATGTAGTAAAATGTTCTACCATATCAATGAGCCATATGACCCATGACCATAATTCTTGGAGTTGCTAGACACAGAGCATTTGCTGAATGCTATCAACATTAAGTTATGTTTTCTCAAAGAAGAACAAGGGGATTCTGGATTCAAGGAAGAAAGAGTGGCTTAGACTTGGGTTACTTAAGAGATGAATAATAATCCCAGACTAGAGTTGTTGTAGAATGATATAGACATGAACAAAATGCTTTGTTAAAAGTACATAACCTGTGTACACACAGAGATTGGATTTGAAGAGGGAATAAAAGTTACATATTAAGAAGCTATATAGTCAATTGCTATTTCTCTTATCCTGACTAATTTTTGCAGACAGAGAACACATTGGACATGAGCACTGACTGTGAACAGTTTTTTGCTGATCACATTTAAGATAACTATAACTGTGTTTGTCTATCCCTTCCTTGTTACATCACATCATTCCAATTTTACAAGCAGTATGAAAATTGTTCTTCATGCTTTAAAGCCTGAAGACAATATAAAATCAGTCAAAATGTATCTTTCATAGTCTAGGTTAACCGACCAATTTTCTTTGAAAGTTTAAGAAGTGTTAATTGCATGTAACTGTAATTAAGACTATCATTGATGGAAATCACAAATCACTTTTTTGTGACTAGGTTTGCAGTGCACTCCATAACAGAGAGTGTTAAATGTTGCCAACCACCTACTAACTGAAAAGTCATGGACACAGGTAAAAATCTATTATTAATATTCTGCTAAAGGAACATAACTATTGAATGTCTCCTAATGACATGCTGCTATACCAGCAAATCATTGAATAACTCAACCTTCAAAATACTTACTTCTTTCAGTAGATGGTAATTAACAAAGAGGCCCTCTGTAGGTCCCTGCATGAATCCCTGGGGCACCTTGAGCAAGCCTGAAGTTGCTGGCTGAAACTCCTTGCCCCAAGGCTGTTGTTGGTACTCTTCTTGTTTTTGTTAACACACACCTTATGACAACACATACCTCATGACAATATACCTAGTGACCACAAGCAGCTCATAGGGATGAGCTAAGCCTAAAATTCCTATAATTTTCCAATATGCTGTAAGTCAGTATTTAAGCCCATTCCGTACCCTCAATAAACGGCATTTGGTGTTCCTACAATGCCATTGAACGAATGACCCTCGGTCTTGTCTTTATTTCAATCTCTAGGCCTTTGCCTGTTTCATGGAATAGATCAAAGCATGGGAGCTACAGCCCTGGACTGTATAATTTCAGAGAGTGAGAGACTTTGGAATATTCATTCTATATTAAATATCTTAATCACACTTTTCACCTCATGCTTCTGAGATATATAGATGAGTCCAAGAAACAGTGTTCTCCAGACATAAAATGAATGATGTACATATGAACATGGATAGACTGTAAGAGCCTTTACAGGACGTACCCAGGATCAAACTAGACAAAATTCAAAAAAGGAGAAGGGAAGTGAGAATGAACCTGAACTTTAACTTAAAAACTACGTGAAGTTGGTAACTTGTAGGAGAAGAAAAATCAGTTATCTTCAGTGTAGTGATACTGAGTTTGTCTCCACACTACACAGCAAGGAACCCATGTCCAGGCGTGGCACTGCCCATAGTCAACTGATCCCTTGCAGATCAATCATCAATTAAAAAAATGTACCACAGATTTCCCACAAGCAAATCAGATGGAGGTGTTATCTCAATTGAGCAAACATCTTTCCAAAAGAGTCTACATGATGTCTTGTTGAGTAAGAATATATCAACACAGTGTGTGTGTGTGTGTGTGTGTGTGTGTGGTGTGTGTGTGTGTGTGTGTGTGTGTGTGTGTGTGTGTGTGTGTGTGTTTTAGCATGTGTCTGGGAGGGTGTTAAAGTTTGAGTGTACAAGGGTACATTAGCACACAACCCTCATTTATCCCCTCTTCACCTATACAATATCACCCTCTGGCATTTCCTGGAGTCCAGGCCTTGTGAGCTTAGGGCAGAAGTGTGTGCAAATAGCCAGGGTACTTGACTCAAGTGAGGGTCCAAAGACGCTACCTTGACCTTTCTCCTAAGAAGGAGTTCCTGCCCTCTGTGGCCCTGATGTGATATATTCTTAAAAAAAGCCACAGCTGATCTCATGAACATGGCAGCTGTTCTGCTAGGACAGTGCTATACCAACTTTGGATTTGCCTCTGATTTGTACTCATGCGGGATTTAAGCAACAGGAGCTGGATCCTTGAATCACCACATTATACCCTTATACCCTCAATTCTTCACCCCCATGAGAATCTAAGAGGAAGGGCCTACAAGTACATCATGGCCATAGGTCTGTAATCCTGAGGAAATGTTCTGGAATACTGCCAGCAAATACCTGGATGTTCCACCATGGGAAGCTAGTGCCAGATTAGATGCACACAAATCTTTTAATGTGTCTTCCTAGAGCTTCATAGTCCCCTGTAGCTTCCTGACACCATGATCTACACTTGTGACAGATGATGCATTCACCAAAAAAAGTAATGTCTGCAGCATTGAGGGTGAGGGCAGCAAATCCACTCAGTTATTAACCCTGAAGTCTGGGATGGCGAAATATTCATCAGGTATAGGTAATGAGAAGCAAAAACCTCCAGCAGAACCAGGAAAGCTGTGTCCAGTACAGTGAAGAACAGAAATAAGCTGAGTATTTACTAGATGATCTAAATTCTCCCAATCTCACTAACAGTCAACATTTTCTAAGAATGGAGACAACACATTCCATGTATATTGTTTAATGTAAATAATTTGTATACCCTTTAATCTGATTTGGATTCCCCTCCATCACCTGCTCTGCTCTTTGATCCTCTCCCCATCACTACCTGTTAAACACAAGGCTTTCCCTCTCTGTCTCTCTCTCTCTCTTTTCTCTCTCTCTCTCTCTCTCTCTCTCTCTCTCTCTCTCTGTTACCTGTCTCTCTTTCCATCTCTCTCTCCCTCTCCCTCTCCCTCTCTCTCTCCCTCTCTCTGTCTTGATCTATCTCCTCTACTCTCCTCTGTCTCTCTGTCTCTCATGCTCACACACATACATTTACACAAAGGGCACTTTGGAAAACATCAAATCAAAATGAAACAAAACAAGCCAACAGACAAAAAAAGATAAACATACACACAAAATTAAAGACATATATATGGAACATATATACACACATATGTATATACACATATTCATATATATATGCAAAACAACAAGAAGTTCTTAAAATTACCAAACAAACTTTTATGAGACAAAACATCTCCAGGAGTGCCACTGTATGAATCTTAATTGCCCCTTCTGGTCGCCCTCCTTCTTTCTGTCATGGCACTCTTGTCTGTGAGGATGGGGATAAAAAAATCCCTTTCTGACAAGTATGGGGACACTGACCCACCATCTTTATGCTCAACTGGAGGCAATCTGGCCTCTTGAATCAGCTCTGTATGCTGGGATCTGAAATAAGGCATCCCCCTCTCCAGGCCTGTAGCCACACCAGTTCTCAGACCTTCAGCCTCAGCAGTAGTACTTACCTGTATCACTGACCTGAGAATGCTCCTGAGATCCTGATCCACAAATCATTGCTTATTGGCATTTGTATCTAAACCAATTACTCAGATAGATACCCATGTTGTCAAATAACATGGGGACCTGGGATTTGGCTTCTTGACCAGGCTAATATGAATAGTGCATGAAGGCAGTAAAGAAGAGCCAGGTTCTAAGATAGCAATAATAGTAAAATGCTGTATAGCCAGAAATATTTGGGGCTCTACTTGAACCCATTAGCCGACACCAACTGAAGATCCAAAAAGAAACAGATATACAAAATTAACATGTGTCAAAATCACAGAGGTGATCACAGAAACGAAGCCACTTTTGCTATAGAGGAAGAGTTGCAATGCTTTGGACCCAACCCTACAAAGCCATGAGTTATAATCTTGGTTGTCTTCCACAGCTAAATGATAAGCTATGGCTTAAGACATCACACATCTTGGTTGGAAGGTACAGACATAACAGCTGAGAGCCTCCTCTGTGATGACTAGCTTTCCTAGTGAGAAAATACTGCACAGGATACTGGAAGAGAAGAGGCTCCACCATTCTCACAATCTAGGAAATTTTGGGGAACAGTGTTCCCTCTTTGCTATTATGAAAAGCTATTATGGCAGCAACCACCTACTCTCTGATTAGCTTTGAGTTCTACTCCACAGAAAACAACTCATGCATGGCATCATAAACCTGGTCAAAAGCATATGCTTGGGGAAGTAATAGACCATAATGGGGAACTTAACACTGTTGTCTAATTAAAAGGAATAGCATCAAATAACCTTCTACATATCTATATTGATACCCTTAAAAAAAAAGAAAGGCTTCAATCACACTCAAAAAGAAACGACTTCCTCTCTTTGCAGTGAACAATGGTAAATGCATAGACTCATGGCTTCACAGTGCTGAGAATAAGAGATGGCTGAGTTTTGAGCATTAAACAAGACATTTATACAATTCTTCTAATCTCAGCTACACAGTGGAAGATGGCAGAGGGTCTGAAATATAAGAAAACGAGCTGCACACTGCCATCTTTGGGTGGATCATAGCCAGTGCAATCCATTTAACTCAGCAGTTGTAGTTACCTGAACTACACCTGCACAAGTCTGAGCTGTCATCAGTCAATATGTATAATGGAGAGGCCTATCGAACACACACACACACACACAAACACACACACACACACACACACACACATACACCCAAACACACATACACAGGCACACACACGAGCTGAACTATTGGCTACTGAATATTATGAGATAATATAATTGATTGTCAATGATTGTCAATTGTGTGTGGAAGCTGAGGCCACCGCTTCCAATTGATACTCCGAAAACACAGTCACACAGGTGGATCAATACATTCTCAGTGGATCATAAAGCAAAACAAAAAAAATAGTAGTAAGGGATTTGTTGTCATGAGAACTCTCAGAATAGAAAGTAAGAATATAGAATTAATTGTATATATGCATACAAATGTCAAAGAATACATCTCATCTAATTAATAAAAGACAGCATAGCATTCACTCAAATAAGAAGCATAATAAATATCTTCCCTCTTTATTTTGAGACTGCAAGAAAGGACATCTGGAGTGTCAGAGTGAAGAAAATTTTCTGCTACACTAAGAATATTACAAGGTCAAGAAAAAGCCTAGGCCATGTGGCAAGTAAGCCTACCCATATAGCAAAGCCCAGTTGTAGACAGATGTTCTTGTCCCTTACAGTCCCACAGCCAATTGAACCCAAATAAACATAGAGGCTTATATTAATTTTAAAGTGTTTGGCCCATTGTTCAAGTTTCTTATTGGCTAGATCTCCTTTAATTATTCACCCATTTCTATTAATCTGTGTACCTCCACAGGGTTTTTTCTTATTGGTGTGGCCTGTACATCTTGCATCCTCACCAGCTGCATGTCATTCCCTGACTCTGTCTACAATATGTCTCTATTCTTATTGGATTTCTTCCCTGGCTAAATCCTGCCTGTCGATTGGCCAAACAGCTTCATTCATCAACCAATAATAGAAACATATCTTTACAACATAATGAAGGACATCCTCCATCACCCCGTCTTGACAACAAAGCAAAAAGGTTAATATCCAGTTTACTATCATCCTACATTGGCAGGGTCTGAGATTATATAAGTCTCTTCTATGTAATAGTCTTTAAATGTTTAGGAGACCATACAACAATCAAGGGACCGGTTTGCGTGCAGCAAGAAGAGTCAGTGGTGAAAGAACTTTGCCATCCTGGATGATTACTTGAGTTTGATCCCAGGGACCCACATAGTGACAGAGAAAACTGACTTCCATGAGGTGGCTTTTAGCTAACACACCCACACACTCACACACACACACACACCTGTAAGCACATGCAGTGATGATAAGGATAGATAGATGGATAGATAGATAGATAGATAGATAGATAGATAGATAGATAGATAGATAGATCGATAGATAGTTAGATAGATTGGGAGTAAGTAGAATTTTAGAAAATAAAAGGATTGTTGAGCAGTAATTTCTAAAACAAGATAGAACCGCTCAATTATCCAAGGTTGAACGTATCACAGGTTGATGATAGTCCAGAGAGCTCTTCTCTCTCAGTCCCCATAAGATTGGAGGTCTTTGTGAAATGGCTTTCATAACCCTACAGACTGTTCTAGTCAGCCTCATTCTCAGGTAGCAGCTCAGAACTCCAGGGCATCAAATCTAGATCATGAACTCCTCCCTCACACACTGAAGTAGAAGATAGGATATCTGAAGAAGTCACTCTCCCAGTATATGCACTAAACAAGCTGTTATATAGGAAGCCATTAAATTACCTCCAATAGAAAGATAATATATACAGATCACAGACTTGCACACACTGTCAGCAACATAATCTTCATGTGCTTGATTAAGAAACTGTAGGCACATTCAGGCATAAACTCAACTATGCCTTATATTTAGAATGGAATCTTAGAATTCTACTCCCTCAAGAGTGATTTATAGCACATATGTAATATTCTAACTTATAGATTCACAAAGATGGTCTGACTTTTCATGCACATTTGTCTGTAAATCAAATTGACTTGGCATACCAAAGTTCTCCCAATCACAAAACAATAAGATACATTTTTAAGTATTTGTATTTTTATATAAATTTTCTATTTAAATTAGAAACAAGCTTGTTTTACATATCAATCCCAGTTCCTACAACCTCTTGTTCTCTCGTATTCCCCCAACCAACCCCTATCCCATCACCTTTCTGCTCTACAGGAATTGTAAGGCCTCCCATGGGGAGTCTTCAAACTCTGTCATATCCTTTGGCACAGGACTCAGACCCTCCCCCTAGGCTAGGGAGTATCCCTCTATGTGCAATGAGCTCCCAAAGTCCATTCCTATGCTAGGGATAAATACTGATCCATACCATAGACCCAGTAGAATTACCTAACTAACTCACAAGTATTCCTCCTAACTAACACCACATTCAGAGAATCTGGGTTAGTGTGAATAGCTGAAAAAGTGAAATCTTCAGGTCTTAGTTACTGGCATCATCAACAACTGGGTTCAAATCCTGGGCTCCTCTGAAAGACCATTTGAAAATCTTGTATGACAGATGAGTGGAAAGTGTTCCTGGGCACTTACAACCCTGGTAAAGAGAGAGTGTGTCCTAAGCACTCTGTCACAAACATAAAGGAACACTTGTGTCTTTTAACAATGTCAGATTACTGAATAACAAATTCACAAGGTACAGAAGATTCAAGTGCTGAGGCTGTCACATATCGATATCTCCAAGTGCCTTGGTAAGCTCTCATGAGGGAAGAGCTTCAGTTATTCCAACTTTAAATAGAAACAACATTGACCAATCACATATTGCACAATAAACCTACAAGTGTCTCTGTATCTTTCTCTAACTTTTTTTCTTTTTTCCTAATGTTCTCCATGCTTGCGTGTATGGTTTCTAGCTGTACATAGGTTAATAAGTTACACAGTGAATTTAAAGGCTTCTGCTTCAGAAGTAGGATAGCAAAATGAAAATATAGTCTTCAGTGAGAATGGAATATGGACGTCAAGCTTCAGAGGAGGAGGGGAAATAGCTCAGATGAGAGACCACAGAGATATAGATTGAGTCCAGATGGAAAAGAAAGAAGAAAGAACAAAAAGAAAATCATGACTAGACAGAAGATGGGTTCAAGGGCTGTAGAAGGATTCATAGGCAGCCAAGTGTGGATTAGGCTATGTCACAGACAGGGGTGTTATAAAAATGAGCTCCAGAGATACTCGAGAAATTGTCATCTGTCAATCCTCAAAAATGGATACTGTATAACAAGGTAGAATGTTTTCAAGAAATCTGCTCCTGGAAAATAATTTTTAATCTTTCAGCAATTGAGACAGTTTTGTCTCCATGCTTTGCAGAGAGACAGTTCAGGTCCAAGGTCTGAATAAACAGAATGTAAGCTAAACAAATAAAGGATTGAGTTTTTCTACTTCTATTGATTAAACAGGGGAAAGATAATTACAGAGGGAAAAAGAAGTCCCCTTCACCTCTTGCTAGGTTGCTCTTCACTTCAAAATTGTCAATGAAACAAGGAATCAATTTCCACAGTTCAGTCATGGTACAAACAAACAAATTATGTCAGAGGGCAAAGAAGGCAAGGCTTCATCTTCCATGGTCCTAGAAATAAAACATGTTTGTAGGCATTACTCTGGGATGGCAAGACTATCACAATCTGTAACCCTCCTTTGAGTTTTAGGGATTCCAAATAGAAATCACATCAGGAGCTTATGAGGCCTGGGCTAACTATAGGGCCTCTGGTAATGATCAGTATTTATCCCTAGTATATGAATGGATTTTGGAAGCCCATTCCACATAAAGGAATACTCCCTGAGCCTAGACACATGGAGGAAGGCCTAGGCTCTGCTTCAAATGATATGACAGACTTTGAAGATTCCCCAATGAAGTCTGCTCCCTTGGGACCAGAATGGGGATGGGATAAGGGTTGGTGGGGGAAACAATGGAGGATGAGAGATTCTGGGGACTTGGACTGACATGTAAAACAAACTTGTTTCAAATTTAAATAAAAATTATCCAAAACAAACAAACAAAAAACATTGTACTCAGGAGCCATTAAGACAGTGCACTGGGTGAAGATGGTTGTCATACAACATGATGAGCCAGGTTCCCTTTCTATCTCCAAAAGGTTGAAAGAAGGAAACTGAGTCATGCAAATTGCATTCAGTTCTTCATACATATGCCATGGCCTGTACATACATTACATTCAAACTCACAAAAATACACAACAGAGAAACACACAATAAAGGCATGTAAAAAGTATTTTGTTATGGTAAATGAGTTTTTGCAAGCCATACCTGTGTAATTGTCATTATTACATCATCACCATAATATAGAGCCTATATTATAGAGCTCTATATATAGAACCTATGATAGTCATTATTACATTTATAATAACTGCCATGGTAGTTTGATTTTATGCAACATTTCACACTGCTTATACAACACCAAAAGGAAAATGCCATGGTCCAGTCAACAAATTCCTTGAGAATGTGATTTGCAAGTAGACAGAGTTACAAAGGTGATTGCAGAAGCATTTAGTGTGAGTAGCAGAAAAAGTGAAATCTTCAGGTCTTAGTTACTGGCATCATCAACAACTGGGTTCAAAACCTGGGCTCCTCTGAAAGACCATTTGAAAATACTTGTATGACAGATGAGTGGAAAGTGTTCCTGGGCACTTACAACCCTGGTAAGAGAGGGTGTGTCCTAAGCACTCTGTCACAAACATAAAGGAACACTTGTGTCTTTTAACAATGTCAGAAATTACTGAATAACAAATTCACAAGGTACAGCAGTTTCCAATGCTGAGGCTGTCAGATATCTCCGAGTTCCTTGGTAAGCTCTCCTGAGGGAACAGCTTCAGTTATTCCAACTTTAAATAGAAACAGCATTGACCAATCACATATTGCACAATAAACCTACAAGTGTCTCTGTATCTTTCTCTAACTTTTTTTCTTTTTCCTAATGTTCTCCCTGCTTGCTTGCATGGTTTCTAGCTGTACATAGGTTAGTAAGTTACACAGTGAATTTAAATGCTTCTGCTTCGGAAGTAGGATAGCAAAATGAAAATAAAGTCTTCAGTGAGAATGGAATATGGACTTCAAGCTTCAGAGGAGGAGGGGAAATAGCTCAGATGAGAGACCACAGAGATATAGATTCCAGATTCAGAAGAATGAAGAAAGAACAAAAAGAAAATTATGACTAGACAGAAGATGGGCATCAAGGTCTGTAGGAAGAATCATAGGCACCCAAGATTGGAATAGGCCATGTCACAGACAGGGGTGTAATAAAAATGAGCTCCAGAAATAGTCGAGATATTGTCATCTGTCAATCCTCAAAAACGTATACTGTATAACAAGGTAGAATGTTTTCAAGAAATCTGCTCCTGGAAAATAATTTTTAATCTTCCAGCAATTGAGACAGTTTTGTCTCCATGCTTTGCAGAGAGACAGTTCAGGTCCAATGAATAAACAGAATGTAAGCTAAATAAATAACGGATTGAGGTTTTCTCCTTCTGTTGATTAAACAGGGGAAAGATAATTACAGAGAGAAAAAGAAGTCCCCTTCACCTCTTGCTAGGTGGGTCTTCACTTCAAAATTGTCAATGAAACAAGGAATCAATTTCCACAGTTTAGTCATGGTACAAACAAATTATGTCAGAGGGCAAAGAAGGCAGGGCTTCATCTTCCATGGTCCTAGAAATAAAACATTTTTGTAGGCATTACTCTGGTATGGCAAGACTATCTCAATCTGTAACCCTCCTTTGAGTTTTTGGGATTAGGAATAGAAATCACATCAGGATCTTATACATGATTGAAGGGATGGCACTTCTTCCAATGAGGCCCATTGAGGTATCTCGCATGTCCTTGGGTGCCTTGGAAACAGATAATCTTTTATGGCATCTCAGTGTGAGTGAATGAGCCTATCTTTTAAATGTACCAGTCTAAGTTTCCAGCAAAAGGGATTAATC
Organism: Cricetiscus sungorus; assembly: GCA_030556225.1. Lineage (NCBI taxonomy): Eukaryota > Metazoa > Chordata > Mammalia > Rodentia > Cricetidae > Cricetiscus > Cricetiscus sungorus. The sequence goes on along the minus strand of JANBXA010000651.1, from coordinate 27,274 downwards.
AACAAGATGAGATGATTGGGATCATAAAAGACAAATGTTGATACAGAAAGTTAGGACCCAGGCTCCAGGACAACAAAAGACCCCAGATGACTTCCCAACTAGACAACACCACTGTTCATAACACAGGGATGACAAATCTTCCCAACTCTATCATTTTCTTTGTCACATTTTATCATCCTTTAAGGGTAAAAGGTCTTTGCCATGGATTGAATTTGTTATAACCTGTCCCATGTGTTTGATCTCCTGGTCCCCTTATGTACTCCTGTTTGAGTAATTACTGAACTCTTGGGTGTGCGGCCTGGCTGGAGGCAGTGGGTACTTAAGACACCTGGGAGACCATGTATAAAGTAAAAGCCGTTGCCTCTGCCTCACATTCTGCTGCCAGTTCCAGCAGCTGAGTCCACGAACAAGCAGTTCCAGATACCCTGAAAACCCAAGAAAAACACCCCTGCCTCTCTGAAGTGATATTATGGCATAGAATTGTCAGGAGCCATGAAAAGAACTAGAGAATGGTGATCGGATTTGGCTGGCTGTGATTGGTCCACAGCTCACATGACCTCACAGGGAGCCACTGTGAGGAATGAGAATCCCCAACCCATATAAGGCACCAGCTGGGCCTGGATCTCGTCCTTACTCTGCAGTGAACCTGTTACTAGGCTTTGAAGCAGTTGGACTCAGAGTTTGATCTGAGAGCTATTTTTGTATTATCTTTGGAATTGAACATTTGTAATCTGGACTCATTTGAACATAGTGAGTTTGCTTACAGAGTGGTGGTTTAAAGCCTAGATTTTGATGTACTGGCTCTAGATTTGGATTTATTTGTGAATTTGTTTCTGTTTTTGTTCATTAGAAATCATTTTCTATTATCTACTCATTTATCTTTGTCATTTTGTATATTGATTCATTTATGTACCTTACAATTTCTGGTAGTGAATGGACTTTGGAAGCCCATTCTACATAAAGTGATACTCTCTTATCCTAGACTGGGGACTGGGTCTAGGCTTTGCCCCAAATGATGTGACAGACTTTGAAGATCCCCCATGGAAGGCCTCACCTTCCCTGGGGAGCAGAGAGACAAAGGGATGCAGGTTGGGAGGGGGACCGGGAAGGAGGGAAAGGTGAGTTAACTGGGATTGACATGTAAAACAAGCTTGTTTCAAATTTAAATTGAAAATATTATCATAATAAATTCTGGTAGTATAAATAACCTGTAAAAAATAAGCAGTTTGACTATGCCATATATCCAACCTATCAAGTGTGTGACTTCCCATGGCATTTTGCTATGTTTATCATCTCTCCTATCATGTTAAGATTCTTCCCCTGCTACCATGCCACTAAGGAGAGAAATTAGACCCTGGGAATCTTGAGGGAAAGCACATGTCTTCATGACATCACAGTGTCAAGGACAGGGTGTCATTCCTTTAGTTCCCATAATTATAGAGTTAACATAAAGACACTGAGTTATCACGAATGTGGAACCTAGGAGGTCTATGTGATTAGAGAATGTGTGAGGGTCGAGGTGACAGGGACATCAAGGAAGCCTGTGTGTTCAATCTCTACCTAAGGAATAACTACTTCTCTCACTCGGGTCAGCACAAAGCTCACTGAGTCCATTCTTGATGTTAATTCTGTACTCACTAGACCTGAACTGTACTCCTTAAACTTCAAATGACAGAGGTCTCACAACATCATAAGCCTCTGAATTCCTGAACTCTAGCAGGGGTAGCTATCTGGGGAGGTTGTGAAACACCTGTGTGTCAGAACCCATAAGGAGAAATTGGGTCATTAGAGGCAAAGGAATCCTCAAACACCATGCTACCATCCTTGAGATCCAACTTGCCAAGTCTTTAGCTATGCCTTTTCTGTCCATTTAGACCCAGATCATACAGAAGACCTATGTATTTTGTTTCTTTTTCTCAAGGGCTTGGTTATGGCCATAAGACAAGAAATGCATTGCCAGGAAATACAAAGAGAGAAACAATCTTGTGGTCGTGGATAGCCTCATTGTTTTTTTTTGCAGTGACCTCACTGGTACCATTGAAGAGACTTGCATACCCTGCCCATTGAAGGCACTGTCTGGTCTGAGACTTGTACTCACACTGCAGAGAAGGTGTTCCTTGATGACTACAGGGACTTTGGACTCAGAAAGTAGATTGTGAAGACTTTTGTAACTAATTATTTGGAAACAGACACAGTTGATCTGGTTTGGCCTCAGGAATACGAGTTTCTTTCCTGTTTAGTTGGTTTTGATATACATTCTTGAAGGATATTTAAATTAATTTGTCCCGTTAATTTTGTTTCTTCTTTTCTACCACCCATAATTCTACTCTTAAATGAGTATTATTCTTTGACATTTTCAAAGTACTTTTATTTTAATGCAAAAATTTAATTATTTTTCTAAATTTAAAACTTATGCGAGTATAGAATAATTTCAGAAACTAAGGAGTTTCACTATGGTGTGTAGTTAGAATCCATCATCTCTAAAATTCTGTCACCAAGTTTCTTTAAAATTTCACCTATTCTCTTCCTTATCTTTCACAATTTCAATGCTCCACCTCCTACATTACAAAACTATGCCATGTTAAATAGTAGCAGATCAAAGCACAGCTGTGGTAATTAAGAACTACTGTCTTGAGTTAAGAAATAGGTATTAAATACCAGGAGTGTAGTGGTCATGACGTCTGTACTGCTGAATTCTTACAGAACTTATACTCATAATGAAAATGCCATTGACACCAACTGAAGGCTCACAATGTCACTAGTCCAGACCCATGTGCCTAATCCAGTTCAGTTCAGAGTTTCTGAGTCAGTCCTCCTTTGTATTATGGAACTTAGCATGAATAAAGACAAAATATACTTCTCAAGGATAGATGTGAAAGGCCTCACAGTTCCTCACGTGTCTGAATGCTTAGTCTCTAGTATGGATTGCTGGTTGCCCTGGGAATTTAGGAAACCCTAAAGCATTGGAGAGCAGCAGGAGGAATTAGGTGACTGGAGGCATCCCCAAGTAAACTTCCCAGCTTCTGCTAACTCCCATGCCTTCCCTGTGTTCTGAGTGCATGGGAGACAGGATACCTTCTGTCCCTCAAGTTGCATTTCTTAAGGATTTGTTGACTGTCATGATAAAGTAAAGCAATTCCTGGTATTAGATATACTACTTGGGTTTTTCCCCTGCCGTTGCTGCTCCATCCCTTGCAGTGACATTACTTGATCTTTGTGAGCAATGGAAGAAATCTGTTCATTGAAGACATTGCAGTGGGCTGGGGTTATTCCTGAAACTGCAGAGAAACTGGTGTTGTATCGAGATTCCAGGATTTGTCCTAATACACTTGGGCTTTCCTAATTTCATAGAACTTGACTTTGGGTCTTTTCTTCTCTGGTGTTATAGATTTCATGTACTGAGTTTCCTTTCGATTCACACACTCAAATCTTGTGTTGGACACATTGATTTCTTCTAGTGTTCATTTGGTATTTAAAAAAAATTGGATGATTTTTGATAAATTACTTGGCTGTGTTGTACTCTACATTTTTTTAATTCAAACATTATCTGTGTCAAGCAAGAAATGCAGATGACACAAGTACACCTGCATACAGTGAACTTGACGACTTCATCGGGTGATTTTCATTTGCTGTGTTATATTGCAACACTCACTGGCTTACAATTTTCACTGGTGTTACACTTTTCCTGTTCTCTTTAAGATTCCACCTGCCCAACCTTGGCTCTAGTTAGTCTCAGGATATGTCTGAAATGTTTATATTGCAACCAACCTGGTATCGTAAATGGAGTTCTTATTTGGTCTAGATAATGAAAACATGGAGTGAGATATAGAGGGAAACGCTGAGGTCAAAGAAGACAAGCTATCCCCTGCCACGCCCTAGCTCCTTAGCATCTCAGAAGACAAGAGACTGATCTCCTGCTCTCTGTGCTTATATTCTGATTCTGCCCAGCTACCTCACTCTTTGTCTCTCTGTCTATACAGACCTCCAGACCCCTATTTTTAGCTAGGAGCAAGCTCCCTTCTCTGACCTTCAGTCAGCTTTTATTGGTACATGGAAGACATCACCACACTATGTACATGTGTATTTTGAAAATAACACAATTTCATTCTTTATTGCTCAGCATGGCCTCTTCCCTTGAATTTGCCCATTAACTCTTTTCAGGGTTTCAGTGGAATTAACCTAGATGTCCATGTTCAACTCGTTGTGGGCATGAAGAATCTCGGTCATGTGTTGTTGACCAGTCTGGAACAAGGAATCTCATTCAGGTGGTGTTCATCAAGAATATTATATCATACACTGTGCATCTGTGTGTGTGTGTGTGTGTGTGTGTGTGTGTGTGTGTGTGTGTGTGTGTGTGTGTGTGTGGTTTGTGTCATCAGAGAAGTCCTGGCTTTTTATAATGTTTGGAATTTTTTCCTTGCCTCTTTTGTGAATTTGCTTTACAGTCATTGATCTCCCATGTTGGTTATTGACACAGATTAAATCCCTTGGTTCTGGGCTAGCCTTTTTGGGAAATACTACATTACTCTTTCAATCTTACGCTCGTATTTATCACTTTACATGTTTTATAAGCTCTTGAATAACCATCATATAACCATCATATGCAGGGTGCAGCAGTGGGAAGGCAGCAGCTGGTAATGTTTGATATCCTGTTACATCAGTGTTGGTTTCTGCTTTGTGAATTCAGCAGTATCTCTCTTTGAGGATTCATAACTCTGGGGTAGAAGGTTTAGAGGAATTCTGAGTGATCCCATGGATCTTATCCATCTCTTTCTCCCTCACAATTCACAAATTGGTGTCTTCCATTGGGTGATTCGGTTTAAGGGTTCTCATAATTGTTGATCCTTTCAAAGAACCGGAACTTATTTCTCTGACTTTTGTTTCTAACTGAAATGTCCAGTTATTTCCAGGTCTAAAATTTCTTATACTATTTCACAAGTCCTTTGGGGTTTGGATTTTTTTAATATATAACTTCAAGATACATAATTACTATTCTTGAGAAAAATTTGAGTTTTCTAACTTGAAAATATATAGCTATAACCTTGTCTCATATAGATGATCGTGTTTTGTCCATTGTATCTTCCAGCAATCTGTGGTGGTGCCATTCTCCACCTGAAAAGTTGGAGGACATGGCAGAGGAAACATCATCGAGGGATCTCAGTGATGCCAACGTACAAGCAATATCAGGACCACTAAGTTTGACATGGTCCATCTCCACCCTTGTAAAAACTATGTGTTCCCTGAGCCACCTGGAGGAGAACAACTTTGAAACACCTGGAACAAAGAGATTTTATGAGGGTCTTGCCCAAAATGACATGCTTTATGAGAAAAAAAGTAATTATACCTTTGGCCAAATAAAAAAACATCGAAAGAGCCATCCCACCATGAGGCCAGCACATCGTGTCACACTCCCTCGTTTTCCACTGAAGAGGAGATGGAGTGAGCTGGCTCTGCCGACATTTTTCATAACTTCTCAACAAACAACAGGCAACAAAGACCAGGAGGTAAGGGAAAAATGTAGCTAGGGCTTCTCAAAGTCCATCTCACCTGATTTATACATGAGATATTAACTCACCTGTGAATTCTGTCCCACAGAGTGATTGTTTGAAGACAGTAAGAACATCTGAGGAGATAGAAAATTCTGCCTCAACTGGGGAAGCAGTTGATGCTAAGAAAGAGGAGACCATCACTTTTAGTAGTACAACACTGGATGTATTGTGCTTTCTAGAAGACACCAAGTGTGAAATGAACCATGGAGCACATGATGATGCCAACATTACAGAGAATGATGCAAATGCAGATCTGAATGCCTTAATCAACCAGACGACAAGGGATCTCATACATGCTGTGTCCCACCCACAGCTTGGGAACAAACAATCTAAACTAGTCAATGACATAATAATTATGGAGATACCAACTCAATCTCCAAATGAAGAGCTCCAAGAGGCCACCATAGCCTCCAACAAGCATAGCAGAAGGGGCTGGAACGGGGTGAGGAGGCAGCTTAGGAACCTGTTTTGAAGTTTATGTTGCTGTCTCCTCATCCCGAGTACAAAAGATAAACATCTAGGTAAGGGATAAAAGGAATGGGAAATGGAGTTCAAGGAAATGGTGAAATCAATGCAACAAAATTCACATATGTATTTGATCTTTCCTTTTCAAAGGCTCTTTGTCAATGATTGGTTGCACCCTTTCATAGGACAGCAACCTTAAGGTGTCTATTAATCTAGAAAGAGTTTTCCCAGACAGCCCTCCTCATGAGGAATCTAAAGAAATTAAGTCAGAATCAGACAGCAGAGGTTGTTACCAGGGAGGATTAGGATGCAGGGAGATGGGAGGGACTAAGGCATTGTGAAAGGGAGCAATATTAGAAAGAAAGAATCTGGAGAAGACAGCTGTGGTAGCACAAGGACATACATTGTAAGTCAATCCATATTAAAGACACTAAAACAGTCTTTGTTTGTATCTTTTCAGGGGTAAAAGATGAGTCCCAGGCCTGTGGTACCTAAACCACAGGTCTGTGTTCAGCCTGGTGGGGCATAACAGACACTGGATGGAACCAGGCCAGAACAGAAAGGAGGTGTGCCCCAAACCTCTTGTGCATGTCATACACTTCCAACAGCCAGAGCACATGCTCTGTAATCCTCCTGCCCTGAAGAGTGGGTGACTTGATTTCATTCATCTATAGCACTAGTGGCTGAATACTGAAGCCAGACCATGAATTACTTGTTGAGGAAGAGGAACCCATCCTACTCCACTGTCCACATAAGAAAAGTAAGTGCACGACATGACTCTGTGTCCTCATCAGCTTCTCTCCTCCTCCCCTTCAACACAATCAATGAGCATATTCAAACAAGACTCACACTCTTTACTCTTAGGTAGTAAAGAGGCACAGGAGAGGAGAGGAGATGCAGAGGAGTGTGGCAAGTAGTATATGTCAAGAGAGAAAATCATTAAGATAGGGAGGAGGGAAGGGCATGAATTTGGATGAGGAGGAGGAGATTTGTTCACAGTAAATTCCACTTTTGCAGGAGAAAAGTAAGAGATGGGGGAGAGGGGTGGTGACAGGGCCCAAAGTCATGCAGGAGAAGGAGCAAACTTACCCTTAAGGAGATTTGGGGCTTATGAGGCATGGATATACAGTAGAGAAGGCCTCATCTTTCTGGTGGGTTGCAACTTGTTCCAAGATACTGCAGTTGAATGCTGCCTGGGAAATCTGCTCTTGTCCTGAGATGCAAAGAAGGGTGACGCTACAAAGAACAAAAGCCACAGGGTTCCTGGGAGCCTCTTCCTCTTTCTGCTTGACCCAATGTTGGTTTGATCTGCTGACATCTGTGTTTTTCTGTTCACGAACATCGACCTTCAGGCCTGAAGGTGCTATCACAAATTTATGCCACTGAGGGGGATTCCATTACTTTGAGTAAAGGGAATTATACTTCTTTCTTGTCAATGGGTAATCAGGGCTTGACAGGGATGTGGAACATGACTGTACAGACAAGGCCAGCTCACTTGGTAATTTTCTGCGGCCAGTGCCACCTTTGGGGTTAGGATTGAAGGAAACCTAATTGTCAATGAGCTGTAGATGACAGCTGGTGGTATGGTGTGCAGCTTGTATGACAGAACTGTCTGAAATTTTATCCTGCCCTCCTTTCCTATAGGAAGCATGTTCTTGATTCACCAGGTGCAACCCTGCTGACTAGGATTGCAGGGGTCTAACCTTTCAGGATCATTCAGGTGTAGTAAACTGCTGTCTGCTGTGGATCTCTTGTGATGGAACAGGAGTTTCTGCATCCTAATCTGATGTCAACCAGTCATCCACGCTGAAATCTTTTCTCAGAAGTGGTCGGTGGTCCTTTATGAATGCTTATCATTTTGTTCAGAATCTACTTGATTGGACACATCTTGCACCTTGAGTCATGTTCAAGTCCTACACAGCAGCTTGCTCAGCCTAGTCATACTGACAGTCATAGCTCAGTAGGTCATCATTTCATTCCAATGCTTCTGCCTTCATATATTACTTGGTACATTTTCCATTACAGCCTTTCATAATCCTTTATTGTTTAGATTATATTTTGCAGAGTATAAATTCTTTTCTAAATTCTTTTCCAAACTAGACACATTTGAATAACCAGTGAAGTTGCACCTCAGCTAATGTGAACAACACAGCTCCTCCTGGGTCAGTGATCAAAGATGGAGGCCTTGCTGTCCAGGTGTGCTTGCCCTGTCATTGCTGTGAGCATCCACCATCCTGACCAGAACTGACTTCGATGGCATGCTTTAGTGGGAATGGTAGTCTCTTTGTTTGTGTCCTCAGGACTATTTCCACAAGGCTCCAGCTGTTTGTGTGAACCTAAATATACATCAGGTAATACAGGCACCCAGCACACCTGTGAGTTGTGAACTGATAAGGGAAATTTAGAGCATTACATTTAGCCATGGCACATCTGCAAATATCTGGTGACACAGACAATAGAAGCAGTGGAGGATGCTCAGCATCCTGAACCTTGCTCCTTCTTCATACCTGCAACAGCTTGTGTCTACACCAATTTCTTTGAAGCAGCTACTGCTCAAATTGTCTTTTAGTTTTCATTCAATGATTGTGAGTGGTCATAAAACATGCAACAATGGCTCTAATGAGTCAGTAGTACACCCAAACGCTTCCCATTGTACCTATCTTGCAAAGGAAAGCCTTTGGAGTTAGCACTGTTCTCTTAAATGTAGGAATATCATTCTCTGCTTGGTGAATCTTACTGATAGAGAATGATTCTGTGAAGCACTACATCTGCATTACCTCTCATGTTTTCACATTTGCACATCTCCTTTGATTAACACATGACTAAACTCAAGCAGCTCCTCACACCAGCTTTATTTCCTAAGACGCTCTCAGCAACCTGTCTTGTACCCTGCACCACTGCAGGCTTGCACTTTCAGATTAAGTAGTCACTGCTTCACTCCCAAGATCTGTGCCATTTCAGCCTTTCCCTACCTTCCTGCTGCTGGTTTATACCAGTCACATTCATGTGTGATCTTCAAGCTTCCTCTGCACAAGTTCAGTATGAAAGAAATTTTACAATTGTGCAGTAATGACTGAGTAGATATTTGGTAGAACTGTGGATAAATATCTCTCAATCATATCGACTTGTGTGCCTGATGTCACACATGCCATCTTGGCCTATAACCTGGTTTGGCATTCTGCTTAACACCTGCAGACTCAGCACTAGTATGTGTTTTATTGTTAGGCCATGCTTTGTAATCTCTCAGGACTTTCATTCAAGTCTGCGTCCTTACTTATACGTTCCTTTACACACAACATTCCAAACAGGTGCCTCCTCTTCTATAATATAAGGACATGTCTATTCATCCTTAGTCCAATGAACACTTGTGAAAAGTGATGGTTTCTGGGGGACTTAAAAGAGTTTGCTGAGTCTCTCTGCTGTTTCTGCTAGACAGGTGGTCACATGCAGTAACCCTAACAGACATGGGTCCTGAAGACTGAATCCCCCATTTTTTGAGAGGATAAGTAACTGTGCTACTGAGGAATTGAAAGAAGTCTTGGCACACAAGTCTGCAGGTGATACCCCCTGTTTTGTATTCCATGGGTCAAAATCATTCACTTCATCCGCCTTGCTGTTTCAGGAAATCACACTGTGAATCAATCACTAGGAAGAGTTCAGGAGAACTCATTTGCATGCCTAGCCCCTCCTCTTCTGTGATGTTGCTGGATGCAAGATACTGAGGTATCCCATACAGAAAGTTCTGGACTAAGAAGCAGCTGGGCTTACCTACGATGGCTAGGACTTCTCCTCTTCACTCTTCTACCTCTCTGTACAGGTGAGGTACAGGCTAATGGGACTGGGGAGGATTTCTATACTCAGTCCCATCTGGTTCAGATCCCAAGAACTTGTACCTCAACCCTGATGTTCAGGATAGGGGTGTCCTTCTGAGTGCAGAGAACATAGTTTGCTGTTATTGGTTGATAAATAAAGTTAAATTGGCCAGTGGACAGGCAGAATTCAGACAGGAAGGAAATCTAAACTATGATGAAGCCAGAAGGAAGACAGGGTCAGACAGATGGCATAGCCACCAGAGAGGTAAGATGTGAGGTAGCAAGCCACAGGACTTAGAGTAAAATATAGAACATTAGTAACGGATAAATTTAGAGGTTAAGCAAGCCAGGTAGAACCCTGAGCCATTAGTCAAACATTTATAATTAACATTTAGTATTAGAGTGTTTATTGCAGAACTTGCAGGGGGGACAGAAAACTTTCATCTACTTTTCACTGTGGTTTCTGCTGTGGCAGGTACCTTTTTTCAGGCAATAGTGATAGATACATGCTACTTCTAAATGTCTTCATAAAAACATCCAAATTCCCCTGCACCCTGAAGCATGGCATCAGCATTGGCGTTGAGAACATTTACTGCTACCGGCAGATGCAGGAAGCCCTCATTGGATTTTCCTGCTCTATTACTCAGATCAGACACATAGCTGAGGCCTTGAGTATTCATTACATTCTCAGAATCCTCAGAAACCTCAAAAACCACTGCAAATTCACAAATCCCTGAGCTACAAGTGGCTAGTGAGGCTCAGAATTACTGTGGCATCTTATGAAATAGTGTTTGTCACACTGAGAAAAGCAGATTTAAGGATGTAAGCATAAATTGTAGCTTTTGCCAAAAAAAAAAAAATACATGATTGTAGGAGGCATGGCATGGGAAAGAGAGAAGGAGAATCTGCCAACATCACTTTCCACAGCATCAGTTCACAAGAGAGCAAAGTCCCAAAGGTTTGGTTTTCATGATGACAGAGTACTAGGTCTCCCACCAAGAAGCCTCTACCACATGGAGGGCAAGCTGTATGTGATCATCCAGTAGAGTGATTACTCTGAGTCACACCAGATTTACCTGATTGTCTCCTTCAGACACATATCCAGAAACAAACAGAGAGAAGTCCCAGAGTCCGTGTACTCAGTAGCATTGCTCTTCTTCAGTCACGGCCAGGAGAAGAGTGCTGCAGTCCTGTCAGTACTGGCCCCGAATCCCTGGAGAAGACATAGGTGGATGTAGCTGAGGAGCTGTTGGAAGACCTGGCTAAAGTGTTCAATTTCATGATCCAAATACACCAGAGTAGCTTTTGTATGCAGAGCCCAGAGGAGGTTGAGCAGAGGACATCAGCAACCAGGCTGCCCTTGCCTCCTCCAAATTCTGACCCTCACTCTGTGAAGGGCTAAACTCCTCTGTGCACAGGGCTGCACCATGTGTTGGATTAGTGCTTAACAACTGGTGAAATGTTTGTAGCCCAGACTGAGCTATACTTTGTTGTTTGCAAAACTAAAACAGTACACTGCTGATCTTTACAAAAATTTTACAACATCTTTACAACACTTACCCATCCAGGATGTGCCACCTTTGCTTCAGTCTCTACTCAATTTCATCTCATTTGAGTCTAGCTTTGGACTGTGACAAGCTTGCTGTGTTCAGACTGCTGTGTGAGCAGTACCTGCCTTCCCTGCAGAGAGACTCTTATTTACATAGAGGACCTCAATAGGATCAGAAGCACTTTCTTGGCACTGTCAAAGCAATCATCCTCAGCTTCATGATCTACTTAGAGCAGGAGGAGGGGGACAAGAGTCAATATTACTGCATCAAAATTGAGCTCGACTTAAAAGCCACCATGCCATATTGGAGATGCTCATGGCCTGCACGACTGAGATTTATTTATTGCCATGATGGACATGAGGCTCTGTGGATGAGGGGTCCAGTCTGCTCTTTTCAGTAACATGACTTGTGAGCCACCTGTGCAGAGTCTTGTCCCTATTTACGTATGGTAGTTGAGGACCCTGTGGCCAGAACAGGATTGTGCAAGACATAATTCATGCTCTCTAACCACGGTCCTTCAGACATCTCACAATGAACTATGACCCTCCTGTGGAATCCTGCTTCTTTCCTTGGCCCTAGCTCATCTCAGTGGGCTATAGTAGGTCTGACAGCATGGCTTCAGGAACAGGTATCACTTCCCCTGTATGCAGTACACCTGTGGCCATGGCATGCCATAGGATTGGTGACTACTGCTAGGAGCTGGGAAGAATTCTGAGTCCTTCAGATAAGAGCTGTTCTGCTTTGTTTGAATTTTGTTTTGACACAGAATCATTTCACAATTATGGTAACCTTCTCAGGGACATATCATGCGTTCTGTGGTGGCAGAGCTCCCTGGAGGTCGCAATCAGCTCTTGAATCTGCAGCCCTGCTGGTTCACATGAGCTTCGCATAGCTGATCTGCAGATGTTTTAAAGAGTGCTGTAGGATTCCAAGTTTTTTACGTGGCAGTATTTATTTTTACTGCATATGGGATTTTCAACCAAATGTTTAGGATATCCCAAGTTATAAATCCAGCAATGACCAACAGACTTAATTACCACAGATAACATTTATATGAGCAGTCTGATTATACGGGAGAGACATTAATCTTCACAATTGAAATAAATAAGAGTGTAGAAACCTCTATCTTTCTTGGGAAAAAGCATATCTTTTTTTTTTTTTAAAGAGGGCTTCTGTCACATATTGACAGAAAATACTTTCTAATGAAAAAGTACCAGTTGATTTTTCTTAACTGGCATATTTGTACACTATTGAAATAAAAGATATTGAAAATTTTGAGTCCATGTTTTCCCAAAAATAAACACTTAATTTAAAATTAGATAAGTTCTCAAACATGCACTATATCTGAAAACAAATGCTGGTAAAAAAAAAAAAAAACGGGGAACCTTCATCTAGTGTAGTTGGGCTTCAAAGAGGTGCCACCCCTCTGCAAATCAGTGTGAAAATTTCTAAAAAAAGTCTTACATTGAATATTCTATACAATTAATCCTTGCAGAAAAGACTGCTCTTTTTTGCCATGTCTTTAATCATTCTATTCATAATACATCTAAGGAATGAAAGCAGCCTAGCTACATTCAATAGGGTAATGGAAGGTGAAAATATTGTTTATACAATGACATACAGCTCTACAGCAACGATATCTGAACGCAAATTGAAGAGGTCAAATGATTATAGTTATTGAGGGGACCCGCGTCCATTACAACAAATGTCCTCTAGTTCCTCTTATTTGCAGATCCTAGAATCAAATCTGCTTAGTCTAAATGTTTATCTTGAGTATCAACAAAAGCCAGGAAAGTAGAAAAGCACATTGTAGGAGAAGGAGATGTCGCTTCAGAAAAGGAAATAGCAGGACACTGGTGATATGAAGGGAACAATTAAAGTGGAGGGAATTTGACTAGGGAAGGGCAAGTGACCATTAGAGAAAAAAGGAAAGGGAAATGGAAGGACTACAGAGGAAAAGAAGAGGGAAAACAATGCATAGGGAGAGGAAAGTGGCATAAGTTATACTGAGAAAGTTTGAACAGCAAGAACAAAACACATTTTATATACTTACATAAAATACAAAGGAACACATTGTTTTAGAGCAGTTACTCCACATAGTGAGATGTTGCACCCTCTGGATCTGTATATTAACTTAAATCACCCAGTGGCTGATATAAAAATATCCCATAGAGTTGTTAGTGTAGTCTAAGATATATCCAAAGAATTAGACGCCAATGCCATTGCTTTATGGTTACCTGCTAGAAAATCAGGGTTAGATCCTATTGCTGTAAACACCACACCCTCTAGCCATGAGTGTGTCCTGGACATGGAAGCTGCCTCCTGGAGAAATAACCTCATGAAACTGGGAGTTACTATACAAGGGGCACATATATTGAATTGCCTACCCATAATTAAAAAAAAGGTAGAAAACTACAAAAAAGGTATAGAAAGACTTCCCTAACTATGTCATAAAAGTACATGATTCCTAGGAACAGAGAACAGCTGCATGTATTGGACCTAACATCAGCTCAATTTCAGGAAGCTCATGCATTGCACGAAAAACTTACTCAATAACCCATGGATGGGTAACTCATAAGCCAGAGGTCAATCTGGCACTAAATTCTATACCACTAAAAAGTATTTAGTCTTTTGACTTATTTTTAGAATCTCCACAATGCTTCCTTAATAGAATTAATCAAGCAAGAGGGAGTTTGAAGGTGCTCATCCTACTTTATTTTTTCTATTATATAAGAAGCATTGGTTATTATTCTTCTTTTAGGGTATGTTGGAATTCTGCTGTGGATCCATCGGTTTCTGGGGAGTGTATACTTGTGAAAATATTCTGATGCTGTTTCAATCTTTTTATTTTGAAGGCTGGTTTAATGTGTGTACCCTTAATATAATGTCAGTGTTTCAGTTATACTTAGAAGTTTATCAATTTCCCACTAGGATTCCCAATTTAATAAAGATCGTATTTTTTTGATCCTTTGGATTTTAATATTTCTTAACATTAAGTTTAAACCCAAAACCTCCTATATAACACTCTCTGCTCTTTCAAACCATGTTCTCTTTTCTCATTGTTACATACAGGCATGCATCTATGTTTAATTCCTACATACTTATATGCAACCCACTGTGCCTATATAATCTTACCTGTGTGGATGTTTTGAGGGTTTGCCAATTTGTATTGTATAGTCAATTAATATAATCTTCCATAGAAAAGATTATTTCCTCCTTCCTTAAAGTTCTTTAGTTGTGGTAGTTCCTTGTTTCAGTTTAAGACACCAGGCTTTTCCTAGTCCATACTTGCTGCTGAGAAATAATGGGAATTGCTTCTGAAAGTATTGGAGACACATTTTTACAGGACACCTGATTCTCTGGTTCTTGCGATCCTTCCTCCACTTTCTAATCAAGGTTGTCTGACCTGGGGAGTATTATGTAGAAATATTCATTGGGACTGGCCTGCCAAACTCTGGGGTTTGATTGGTTTCTGGGTTTCTGTAGTGGTCTCCATCCGTTGCAAAGAGAAGTTTCACTGATGAGGGGTAAAGACCAAACTCCTTTCACGGTATAATGATATGTTTGTAGACTGCTGTTACCCATTACACTGGTTTAATAAGTTAGTAATTATAGCTTCTCCTCTAATAACCATGATTTCATCAGTACTGATTTATTAGCTAGGTTTCCCTTACAAGGTATGTTACCCTCTGGTTGTGTGGTTCTTAAATCCAATTAAAAAGCTGATGGTTAACATTAAGGTATAGTTGTCAATACTGCATCCTTAGGGTTAGCATACCTTGGTAGTGTTTGTCCTGTTTCATGGATATCAAGCTGGTAAAGACTGGTAGATTCTGCATCAAGTTACCATAATAACTTCTGGTTCGATGGCTGTTAAACCTCAGATCAGTCCAGTTAACAGGTCTCAGGAATGTGTTTAAGAAGTGCATGCCTTCTTCATGAAAATGACTTACACCTGTGGAAGGTTAGGAAGTACAACATCAGCAGGTCCTAAGTTTTAGGATTTTCTTGAAGCTCACCAACAACTCATGCTTCACATGTCCTTTACTGGCAACTTTGTTAGGTACCCTTTGGCTCTGGGTAGAGAGCCTACTGCACAGATGATAAAATTGCATTAATACTACATGTATGTTTATATACTGACTTACATGGGGTATAATGTTTTAGGAATATAGTTAATAGTATGATTCTCTGAGTGTTATCTAGACATCCTTCCTGTCATTTGTCATCTAAGAAGCTTCTTTTCTACCATTTGTTACATCAGATCGCTTGTATATTGCTAAGGCCCTTTGTGAGCTCCCCCTGTATTTATCTCCTCCCTCCTAAAGGAGTTGCTTTTCCCATTTCTCTTTTACCCTAGCATTATGATCTCTATTGCTCTCTAGTCACCTCCCTTCACCCTGACAATTCTGTTTTGCAGAATATGTACACACTTACATGTAAAGATTGGAGCTAAGAGCCTCCAGTAAGACAGAGCCTGTGATATTTGTCTTTCTAGATCTGGGTTATCACACTCAGGAGAAAAATTTTATAGTTCCATCCATTTGCCTGGAAAGTTCACGATGTCATTTTTCCTTATAAATTAATAGTATAACATAGAGTGTATTATTACAGGTTCATTATCCATTTATCAATTGGAGTGCATCTGGCTGCTTTGATTTCCTAGCAATTGTGAATAGAGCAGCCATAACCATGGCTGAGCAAGTATCTGTGGAGCAAGATTTTGGACTCAGACAATATGCCATGAATAAGCATAGCTGAGTCCTCTGTTACGTTTATTTTAACTTTCTGAGGATTCTCCAAATTTACTTCCACAGTGAATTTGCAATCCCACAAGCATTGATTATGTATTTAGTTCTCAGCACTACTGTCTCTTCTTCCCTATTTTAGTATGGCCCATAAAGCACTACTTACAACACATTCATGCAACAAGGACATCTGTTCAACTATGTTCACAGCAGCATTATTTGTTATAACTACAACCTGAAAGCAATCTACATGCTCCGCAATTGAAAAATAGATAAAGAAGACATAGTACAATTGCACAATTGAATACTACTCAGTGGAGAAAAAACTATATAATCTTGAAATTTGCAAGCAAATGGATGGAACTAGAAGAAACAATCTTGAGTGAGGCAATCCAGTTACAAAAAGACAAACATGGTATGTATTCACTCATATATAGATTTTAGACATAGATCAAAGGATCAACAGCCTACAATTAACACCAACATAGAAGCTAGGAAGCATGGTCCCTCACAGAAGCAGAAATGGTCAAGATATCCTGAGCAAATTGGGAGCAGGCAGTGGGGAGAAGCTATGAGAAAGAGAAGGGCAGAAAAGGAGAGGAAAGAGCATGAGGGAGCAAGAAAAATGGGTCTGGAATGAATAAAAAGAACAAGAAAAGAGATACCATAATAGAAGGATCCATTATAGGTTAAAAGAGAATCCTCACAATGGGGAAATGTACAGAGACCTACAAGTATGACCACAACTAACAATCTAGACAATAGTAGGGAGGCTCCCTTACATGCCATTCCCCAATAATGAGATTGGTGACTACTTTATACGCCATCCTAGAGCCCTCATCCAGTAGCTGATGGAAGCAGAAGCAGACACCACAGCTAAACACTGAGCTGAATCTTGAAATCCAGTTTCAGAAAGAGAGAAGTGATGAGCTTAGTGGTCAAGAACTGGCTGGAGAAACCCACAGAAAGAGCTGAACTGAACAAGGCAGACTCATAAAACCCAGACTGATATCTGGGAAACCATCTTTGGACTGACCCAGATTCCCTGAATATGGGTGAAAGCTGCGATCTCTGGAAAGTGTATGGTACCTGAGAATGGAACCAGGATGTATCCCCAGTGAAAGAATAGACTTCAGAGCCCATTCCCCATGGAGAAATACATCCTTAGCTTAGAGCCATGTGGGAGTGCCTAAGCCCTACCCTGAGTGATTTGACAGACATTGATGATTCCTCATTAAAGGTCCCCCCTTCCATGGGTAATGGATGGGGGATGGAATGACTGGAGGTTCTCTGGGGGACATGGGAGGATGGGAGGGAGTGTGAACCAAGAGCAATATATATAATAAGAAAAATATTAAACAAACACATTTGAAAATGATCTCAAAACTAACAGTAAACTACCATATATTCCAATTACAAATAGAGTACAGATGTAAACAGAATTCTCAGCAGAAAAATCTAAAATTGATAAAATCCACTGGAATTATTGTTCAACATCCTTGCTCATCAGGGAAGTGCAAATCAAAACAATTCCTGATACCATCTTACTCCTGTCAGAATATCTAAGATTAAAAATGCTGATGACAATTTGTGTTAGAGAGGATTGGAGAAAGGGAACACTCATCCACTCTTTGTGGGAGTGCAAACATGTGCAGCCATTTGGGAAATAAATATGGCAGTATTGCAGAAAAATCTAAATAATTTACCTCACAAGTGAGCTACATCCATCTTGGGATATATCAAATGATGCAATCAGATACTTGGTTACTCCCACAGTCTTTCAGTCACTATTATACTAGTATATCTTGAAGATATATTGGGTAAGAGCTAGGGTTAGTTTGAGTGTTAGGGTTTGGTTCAGAATCAGGGCTATGGTTAAGATAGATTTGGGGCACAGATATTGATGTAGTTTGTGACAATCTGTGAGCTTGTATGAGGCTGTGTTTAGAACTAAGACTGTAGGTGAGCACAATAATATGTTCAAGTGCCTTGATGTGTGTGTTTGTGTGATCACAAGTTTTCTTCTGTCTATATGAGTGTAATATAGACACTTGAGTATAGGTTTTGGTTTCTCTGGATATGTGCTTGAATAATAAAAGAGGTGTGTGTGTGTGTGTGTGTGTGTGTGTGTGTGTGTGTGTGTGTTTGTGTGTGTGTGCAAGAGTGCATAGAACTGACAATGTATGATGGACAAATGCATGTATATGTTGAGTACAAGTGACTGTTGGTGCAATAGCTGTGAAAAAATATTAGGATTTTGTGAAGGACAAGAATGTGTGTTTATGAGCACAAAAATGGAGACATGTATGACAGAGTGTGTGAGTTTACATGAGTACCAATGGCAGAATGTGTGTTTTATTGTGTGCTAGTATAGAGCATCATGCCCATATGATAGCAACATGAAAAGAGCCACCATTGAAGAAACCATTTATAAAATCTTACAGCTTGATCCACTGGGGAAGGAGGCCAAGAGAGAAACACATTATAGAAGTGGAAAGCAGAAACACAGAGAAATTCTGTTTACTGGCTTGTTTCGTCTAGCTTGCTTCCTCTGACTTGCTTCTCCTAGTGTGCTCAGCTACCTGTCTTCTACAACCCAGGTTCATGCTCCCAAGAATAGCACCATGCACAGTGGGTTGGGACATCCATCATTAATAGTAATAGAGGCAATGACTCACAGAACCACAGGCCAACTGACAGAGACAGTTCCTGCACTGAGGTTTCTTCTTGTCAGTTACTATGTAGGGTTGTGTTAAGCTCATAAAAACTAACAAGCACATGGCATAGAGTTATGTGCAAGATGTATGAAGAATGTGTGAAGTTGTCACTGTCTAAGTGTATAACTGACCATGTTGATATCTCTTTAAGCATGTAAGAGTGAGACACAGTGTTTAAACTATTTATTTAACTTGCAGGTGGGTGAACATTCAACAGTGTGAGCATATAAAATTGCATGCAAAATGAGAATAAATGAGTACGCTAGACAGTGTGGATATATTTGGTCCTTTGGAAGAATAGATAATTACATGCAGTCATTTATATTTGTTGGCCAACTAGCATTTACCAAAAACCCATAATATACAATACTACAGAAGCTAGAACTTGGCAGAAGAAGGTGATGAAAACTAATGATGGAGCAGTGCCAGGCTAAACAGGCTGCTCTCTGCCATCTACCCTAATGTATTCAAGTGAGCAAGCAACAGTCAGGGCTTCAGACTCATTCTCCCTACAGGAGAGACACATCTGGACCCATAGCCCCTGACACAAACACCATCAGCTATTCTAAAATTTATAAAACTCCAGTAGCACAGACACTGAGGTCGACAATTAATAAATGGAATCTCCTCAGACTTAGATTCTTCTTATTTCTTTCTTTAAAGACTCAAAGTTCTTCTCATACAAGTCTTTCACTAGTTTGTTCAACATTGCTCCAAGACATTTTATGATTTTTGTGGATTTGTAAAAGGTGATGTTTCCTGAATTTCTTCCTCAGCCCCTTTATCATCTCTATTTAGGAGAACAACTTCTTTTTTTAGACTTGATCTTGCATCTTGCCACATTGGTAAAGGTGTTGTCAGTTGTAGATGGCCCTGCCTGGTAGAGTTTTTCAGGTCACTCATGTAAACATCATATCATCTGCAAATTGTGATAGTTTGGCTTCTTCCTTTCCACTTTGTAACCCCTTTGTTGTCATATTGCTATAGCTAGAACTTCAAGTACAATATTGAAGAGATATGGAGAGAGTAGACAGCTTTGTCTTGTTTCTGATTTTAGGGGATCTCAATGAGTTTCTCTCCATTTAGTTTGATGTTGGCTGATGGCTTGCTGTATATTGTTTTTACTATCTTTAGGTATGTTCCTGTTATCCCTGACCTCTCCAAGACCTTAATCATGAAGGGGTTTTGGATTTTGTCAAAGGGTTTCTCAGCATCTAGTAAGATGATAATGTGAATTTTCTTTTTCAGTTTGCTTATGTGGTGGATTACATCGATGGATTTTCATATGTTGAAGCATCCCTGAGATGAATCCTACTTGTTCCTGGTGGAAGAGTTTTCTGATTTGTTCTTGAATTCAATTTGACAGTATTTTATTAAGTAGTATTGCATCAATGTTCATGAGGGATATTGGTTCTGCAGTCCTCTTCCTCCATTGTGTCTTTGTGTGGTATGGGTACTAAAGTAATTGTAGCCTTGTATAAAGAGGTTGGCAATAACCTTTCTCCTTCTATTGTGTAGAATACTTTGAGGAGTATTGTTACTAGCTGTTTTTTGAATTTCTGTTAGATTTCTGTACTGAAAACATCCGGCCCTCTAGTTTGTTTCTTTCTTTCTTTGTTTTTGTTTTTTTGTGTTTTTATTTTCTTTTTTTGATTGGGGACTTATGATGAATTCTTCGATTTCATTAGATCTTATAAGTCTATTTACAATGCTTATCTGTTCTTGATTTAATTTTGGTAAGTGCTGTCTTATCCAGAAAATTCTCCATTTCCATCGAATTTTTGAATTTTGTGGAATATAGGTTTTCAAAGTATGACCTGAAAATTCTCTCGATTTCATCAATGTCCATTGTTATGCCCGCCTTTTCATTTCTGATCTTGTTAATTTGCATGTTCTCTTTCTCTGCCTCTTGGTTAGTTTGGATAAAGGTTTCTCAATCTTGTTGATTTCTAAATGAACCAACTTTTTGTTGCATTGATTCTTTGTATTGTTTTCCTAGTTTCTACTTTATTGATTTCAGTCCTCAATTTGATTACTTCCTGACATCTACTCCTCCAGAATGAGTATGCTTCTTTTTGTCCTAGAGCCTTAAGTTGTGCTGTTAATTCTCTAGTGTGTCTATTCTCCAGTTTCTTAATATGGGCAATTAGGACTATGAACTTTCCTCTTAGTACTACTTTCAAAATGTCCCATGAGTTTGGATATGTTGTGTCATCATTCCCATTAATTCTAGGAAACCTTTAATTTCTTCCTTTATTTCTTCCTTGACCCACGAATGGTGCAATTACACAAGGTTAAATTTCCATGAGTTTGTAGGTTTTCTGCAATTTGTGTTGTTGTTGACTTCTAACTTTATAGCATGGTAGTCTGATAAGATACAGGTGGCTATTCCAATTTTTGTACCTATCGAGGTTTACTGTATGTGGTCGATTTCAGAGAAAGTTTCATGTGGCCTTGAGAAAGTATATTATTTTGTGTTTGGATGAATGTTCTATTGATGTCTATTAAACCAAATTAGGCTATAATTTGGTTAGTTACTTTTTTGTTGTTGTTGTTAAGTTTCTGAATGGTGGTCCTGTCTAGTGTTGAGAATGGGGGTGTTGAAATCTCCCACTATAAGTGTGGGATGTTTTCTGTGCTATTTGAGTTTCAGTAATGTTATGTTTCTTTTACAATTGAAAGTGCCTTTGTGTTTTTGGTATGAATGCTCAGGAATGAGACTTCATCTTGATGCATTTCTACTGTGATGAATAAGAAATGCTCTACTTCATCTCTTATGATTGGTTTTAGTTTAAAGTTTTAAAAATAGTTTTACTTGTTATATAGTAAGATTGCTACACCTGCCTGTTGATTGGAATATCTTTTCTAAACTCTTTACCCAGAGGTAGTACCTATTTTTCAAGCAGGGGAAGAATAGACTCTGTCTCCATATCCATTCTGTTAGCATGAGTCTTTTTATAGGCGAGTTAAGACAATATTGAAGGATATTTATTTCCATGGATTGGTAATTTTGCTTCTTTTGCCTTTTTTGTCTTTGTTGGTATTATGTGTGGATTCTGCCATTTTTTTTTTTTGGTTGTTGGTAAAGTGGGATTATCTATTTTGTATGTTTTTGCAGGTATAGTTGATTTCCTTAGTTTGGAGTTTTTCTTGCATAACTTTTTACAGGGCTAGATTAGTTGATGAGTATTGTTTAAATATGATTTTGTCACGGAATATCTTGGTTTCTATCTCTATAGTGATAGAAAGCCTTGCCGGGTATAGTAGACTGGACTTGCATCCTTGGTCTCTTAGTGTTGGTAGAATATCTATGTAGGACCTTCTGCCTTTCAGAATTTCTATGAAGAAGTCAGGCATAATTCTAATAGGTTTGCCTTCATATTTTACTTGGAATTTTTCCTTTGCTATTCTTAATATACTTTCTTTATTCTGCAAGTTTGGTTTTTCTATTATTATGTGGCAAGTGGACATTTTTGTGGCCCACTCTATTTGTTGTTCTGTAAGCTGCATGTACTTTTATAGGCATGTCTTTCTTTAGGTTGGAAAAGTTTTCTTATATGATTTTGTTGAATATATTTTCTGCACCCTTGAGTTGGATTTCTTCACCTTCTTCTATACCTATTATTCTTAGGTTTGGCCTTTCCACGGTGTCCCACATTTCCTGTATATTTTGTGTTAGGGAATAGTTGGACTTAACATTTCCTTTGGTCGATGAATCTATTTCTCCTAGTGTACCATCAACACTTGAGATTCTCTCTTCCTTCTTTTGTACTCTGTTGGTTATGCTTGCATCTTTTGTTCCTGATTGTTTATTTAGGTTTTCATTCCCAGCATTCCCTCAGTTTATGTTTTCTTTATTGTCTCCAGTTCAGGTTTCAGATGATGGACTAATTGAACTGTTCCCTTCATCTTTTTGATTGTCTTTTCTTGGCTTCCTTAAGAGATTTGTTTTTACTTGCATTTTTTGGCTTGTTTTTTCTTCCATTTCTTTGAAGGATTTTTTTTTCATTTCCTTTTTATTTCCTCTATCATCTTCATAAATTTGTATTTAGGGTCATTCTCTTCTGCTTTATCTATGTTGGGATATTCAAGTCTTCCTGCTGTGTAGTTCCTAGACTCTGGGCGTGTCATATTGATCATTCTATTGTTGACTGTGTTTTTATACTGTCCTCCACCCATTACTTCTTCCAGTGCATACTGGTTTGGTTTCTACCTCTCCTGGTGAGTATGGAACCAAGGCTCTCTTCCAGTGGGTACAAGCGGGTCCAATACTTCTATGGTACTCTTCATTCAGTGGGTCAAGTTGGGACTTGGATATGGGCAGAGTGTGGATGGGCTGCTCTACTAGGAGAATTTACACTGTATACTGTCCCAATCTTCAGAAAGCATAGAGAAGGGGACTGGAAGTTGGGCAACCTCCTTGGGCAGAGGCAGGATTAGGATGCTGGCAGATTCAGGGCAGGCCAGTCTAACTGCAACATGCTGATTTTATGCAGCTGTCTCATCACTGACAGGAAGAGAATAGATGACGGGTAACATGATTACTGCCAATGTTCTCCTCAAATCAAAATGTTTTTTTTTTCACATTGAGTATAGTGCTTTTGAAGTCTGTGAAAAACTTGGGCTGGAATTTTGATGGGTATTACCCTGAATCTGTAGATTACTTTTCGTATGAGTGCCATTTTTCCTAAGTTTATCCTACCTATCCAAGAGCATGGAAGATTTTTTCCATTTTCTGTAAAATTCTTCAAATCTACTCTTCAAGTACTTGAACACACTGTCATACATGTCTTTCACTTGTTTTTCTACAGCTTTCCCAAGGAATTTTATGTTGTTTGTTGTTATTGTCAATGGTGATATTTCTCTGAAATCTTTCTCAGGCAACTTATCATCTGTCTACAGGAAGGTTACTAATATTTTTATTTAATTTTGTATCTTGCCACATTACTAATGGTGTTGGTCAGATCTAGGAGATTTCTGGTAGCTTCACAACTGTCTTCCACACACCAAAGGCCAAGATCAGTCCTGTGAAGTCTCTCCATACTTGGAGGTGTAGAGTTTGATTAGTTTCCAAGAACCTTGTACAGCTGTCTTTGTAGATATCCGATCATGAACTTGACCTCACATACTCATATATTCCCTTCTCTCTCCTTTGCCTGTATTCCCAGAGGTTGGCCTGGTACTTGGTTGTGAATATCTTTGTCTGGTTTCATCATTACTGCATAAGAGCTCTATGGTGATACTTGTCATACTCATCAGCTGGGTACAGCGTTAAGTCATGTCAGGCAGGCATCCTCTCTTCTGTTGCTAGGACTTGTAGCTTAGTCTTCCTTATATGAGAAACAGTGGGAAATAGCCTGGAATAAATTGTCACCTGTAGCACAGACACTGCAAGCAACATCAATAAATAGGAGTTCCTGAAAATTAAAAGCTTCTCTAAGGCAAAGGATACTGTCAATAAGACAAAAGGACAACTGCAGAATGGTAAAATGTCTTCAACAACCCCACATCTGCCAGAAGCCTGGTCTAAAATGTATAAAGAACATGAAAGCTAGACGTCAAAATACAAAATAGCACCATGGAAAAATTGGGTACAGTGACAAACAATGAATTCGAACAGGAAGAATTTCAAATGCACAAAGACATTTAAGGAAGTGCTCAACATCCTTAATCACCCAAAAAATGCATATCAAAATGATTGAGAATACCACCTCACAACTGTCAAAATGTCTATGATCAAAAATACAGAGGGCAGGTGACTTTGGATAGTAACAGGAGTCAAGAAAACACTCATTCACAGCTGAAGGGAGTGCAAACTTATAGAGCCATTTTAGAAATCAATATGGTGGTTTCAAAGAAAATTGGGAATCAATCTACCTCAAGACCTAGTGATACAGCTCTTTGGCATTTACCCACAAGATGTTCAATCATATCACCTGGATATTTTTCCAACAATTTTCATAGCAGGATTATTTGGAGTAGCCAGAACCTGAAAACAATGTACTTCATGGAAAGAATGGATATAAATGATGGGGTATATATACACAATGGAGTACTACTCAGTGGTTAAAAAATCACAGGTAAATAAATGGAATCATACTAATACAGAAAGACAAACACAGTATGTAATCACTCAAAATGAATATTTTACATAAAGCAAAGGATGACCAGCCTACATTTCACAACACAAGACAAGAGAGGAAATAAAGAGGACCCTAAGAGAGACATACTTGAAAACCCTCCCCCAAATGAAGAGAAAAGGGTCAAGATATCCTCAGTAAATTCAGAGTGAGGGGGAAAAAAAGAGGCAGGAGGTACAAGAGAAATGAGTGAAGGATGGATCTGGAGAGCAATAGATCAAGAAGCAATGGATCAGGAAGATCAAGTTGGGAGAATTACAAAGAACAAGAGCAAGGAAAGAGATACCGTGATACAGGAAGTCATTATAGTATTATCCAACTGGCACCTGGAAAATCTCCAGGGATCCACATGAATGACCCCACTAAGAATCTGAGCACTAGTGGAGAGGTTACCTTAAATGTCCCTCCCCTATAATGGGATTGATTACTACATTAAATGCCAACCTAGAACCTTCATCCAGTAGCTGATTGAAGCAGCAGCAGAGACCCATGCCTAAGCACTGGCCCAAAATTCTCAAGAACGGTTGTAGGAAGGGGGAATGATGAACAAACCCAACTAAGAATCTGAGTACTAGTGAAGAGGTTGCTTTAAAGGCCCTTCCCCTATAATGGGATTGATGACTACATTAAATGCCAACCTAGAACCTTTACCCAATACCTGATGGAAGCAGAAGCAGAGATCCATGCCTGAACACTGACCCAATATTCTCAAGAACGGTTTTAGGGAAGGGGAGTGATAAACAAATGGGTGAAACCTCCATGAAGTTAAACTCACAGACACACCTGACCTAAGCATGTGGGAGCTCACTTACTCCAGACTGACAGCTGGAGAACTGCATAAGACTCAACCAGGCCAGCTGACTTTGAGTGACAGATGGGGCCTTGGAAAGCCACTGGCACTGGAACTAGTATTTGTCACTAGTGAATGAACTGGCTTTTTGAGCCCACTCCCTACGGAGGTAGGCTCTCTCAGCCTAGATACAGAGGGGAGGACCTAAAGTCTGCTCCAAATGCTGTCACAGACTTGCGATGATTCTCCATGGGGAGCCTTACCCTTTCTGAGGCATGAATGGGGGCTGGGATGGGGAGAAGGTGAGTATAATGGGAGTTCGTGGGGAGGGGAGGAGAGGGAACTGAGATTGCTTTGTACAAAAAAATATTGTTTTTAATTTTTAATAATATTGTTTTTAATTTTAAAAAATGTAAATAACATATATACACAATTAAATAAATAATAAGATGAAAATGCGAAAAGGAAAGAAGATGGACTCCTCTGTCTTAATAAAGACATGGACAAAGGGCACAGGGAATAGAGATTTAGAAATAGGGGTGAGCACAGCAATAGTATTTTAAAAGTCTGATTCCTTATAGTCTTATTTCTTAAGCATATGACATGAGGAATACGAATGCAGTAAGAATATCTCCCATTAATCCAAACATGCCATGATGTAGTGCAACATTCTAACACCTAAAAAACAACAAGAGGTCTTTGAAGCAGCAAAAAAGAGCTGAGGAGGGTGTGAATCTGTGTGATGTCTCAGCCAGGAGATAATTCCAGATATTCAGTTGGACCACAGAGAGGGAAGGAAGCCTGTGAATAAACGGAGAATGACTCTACCAATTATGGAAATGTCACTAGTAACACTATGTGCACATTTCATAGAAAATTGTAAGCTAAGTGCTTTGTGGAGGTTATAGTTGGCATTATTAATCAGTATTCCCCTGGCCTAAAAGGGCTCTGTTTGTGCTAGTTTATACCAGATACTATAATATTCTCTGAGGCCCCTGTTTTGTATGAGTTTACAGGGATAAACAATATGTTCCTCTCCCCTCATATCTTCCTAAGGAGTGTATCTAGTTTTCTATTGGCCAACAGGTCTTTATTAACCAGTATGAGAAACATATATACAGAATATCATCTCCCATCAGAGGAGACTGTAAATAGGTGTTGAAACAGAAGTTTCTCTGTGAAAATGTGCTCAGATCCAATGTGTGCATTTGTTTTTCACTCCCCTTAGAAACTGTAAGGCACTAAAGCTCCTCCTAATGCCTTGGTACAGAGCACAGGATTTAGACACTATATGAAATCAGATCTGAACAAAGTCTCTGCACTGGTTGATAGGTCTTTATATCTAGAGAAGCAGTTGCAGACCCTGGAGTCCTAATGCTTCCTTGAGTTCTACTAGTTCCTAGGGAGATAAACAGCAAGGATCCCTACACTTGGTTGTTTCCTTCATACCTTAGAGTCCCCATAACTGAAATAGCTGCTGACCATGTAGGTGAGTCCACTGTT
>JANBXA010000650.1:0-13647 GCA_030556225.1 Cricetiscus sungorus | reverse complement strand
ACAAAAGCACAATAGTATTAAATTACACAATGTGCTGGACGCACTTTGTTGCATCACGTTAATACTACTTGGGGGAAGAATACAGTTCAGCCTAGCAAAATTCAATTTCACAAAATTTGAACACTGGACAACATGGAACTCAACAGATGCCATACCACAATTTTGGCTAGACCAAAGACCTTATTCAAGAATAATAGATAGCTTCTATAGCTTTTGGCATTCTCATGCTTATTGCACAGAAAATGATTGGAAACCAGGATGCAATCAATATAAAAGATCAAAGACAGGAGGATGTCATATCCTATCATATATGTTAGATATGACTCAAGAAGTAACAAATTTAGAGGAGGCAAACCCCCTAAAATGACATTACATTGAAGCATGGTCTAATAAGACCTCACATATCGCAATCTATTCAGCAGCCTGGAAAAATATTGAACCAACAAATACAGTAACCATAAAGGTAAATAACCATTATTACACTGGGTTAATAAAACATAAAAAAGTTCAGATACTCAAGTCAACGTTTTCTTGTGGCTTATCAATGAATACCAGCCTAGTCAGAACATGGTTCGGCCCAATAATATTTCAAGGTGAACCAGGCTATGTGTTTAATACCAGTAGCATGGAAGCAGAGGAGTTTAATTACCTCACTCTGGAAAAGCTTGATAATAATGATGACTATAACTACACCGATAGTATTGAGGAATCATCAACAATGACGGAACAAACTCCGACTCCTGACCCATGTGATATGTTAATTACAAGAAATTGTGAATATTTTAGGGAACAACTTCAACCAAAATTATTAAAGAAGGGACGGGTGCCATTACCATCATGCTTTGGCCATAGATGCCCAAATTCTTTTCTTAATAGTTTAGGAGATGAAGTAAAAAAGCATAATATTCTCTGTGTAGCAGACTTTCCTAATTTACCATTTTATGAAAAATTAGAATTGGTTAATAATACGGGACACAGAGTTTCAAATGTGACTTATATACAAAGTGAACCATGGAATTGGACAAAATGGTCAGAAATTCTAAAAATGGGAGTACATCATTGGAGATTCCCATTGGTATTAACAGATATACTACCACAACCATGGCAGATGCTTAGACCAGAGGGAAATAGTTACAAACCAATGTGTACTAGACCAAACCATCTATGCAAAAATACTGTAATTAATGGCACAGACTGGTGTTGGATATGTGTACCACACATACCTACAGATAAAACAAATGAAAGTTTCATAGTAAAACAGTGAAAGTGCAACAAAGTCTTCCAGCAATGGAAAGGATATATAAATTTACAAAATAACACCACAGATTTAACAGCCAGATATTTTAACAGCCAGGCATCAGTAATACCTTTACTACAACAAAAAGTTATCTGGCTAAATAATATCACAAGCTTGTTTAATGCAATTAGTTAAATACAAAAGAAAATATTTGGTATTTTAATGGCACACAATTACCTTTGGACTTAAATTACACCCTAAAATATCCACAGATTAAGGATTTTGGAAAAGGAAATGAATCCATACCATTATTTATCTGTAAAATACAGTTTCAAAACTCAGATGATTTTCCTATACTCATATTTTCAAAACTCATATGATGTAGTAATTAAATTAGGGACCTATAATAAAGGAGCTGAAAATATTACATATAATTTTGGCCACAATGTGCTATTAAGGCCAGCATTTAATCTAAACATATTGCAGAAAATATTACATATAATTTACCATTGATTACAGAATTAAAAACACCCTTAGCATATACAATGTATAAAACATATTTCTACCAAGAAGAAGGATATAAGAATGATGACTTTATACAAACCATTTATTGAAATGGTATACATAAGAATATGACATTTTGGAGAACCCTAAATTATAAATCTAAAGTATTAAAAACAATTGAACACAGAGGCTTCCCATATTATTTCTTCATGTGGATTATATGCCAACCACCTTCACTCACTTGGTATCACCCAAAAACATGGAACCAGGTAGATTGGATAGCTCATGGCCCTAAGGGACTTAATACAACATTCATGAATGCATGGGATAAGATATTATACATGCCACTCACACATAATTCGTGGCCAGGAATGGAACCATGGGAAGGAAAACTATTGACAGAGGTTCTGTCATGTGGGAATATAAGAAAAAGGACACCACAACAATTGAGGAAATTAAACCTTACATAGGACATTTCCTGAGAGGTTACATATTCCCACCACCCTCAGATACACCTACAGTAAGTAGTAGCAGCACCCTTTTTGGTACCAGACACAGTCAGCCCAGCAAAAGAAATCCTATTTCCAAACATAAGAAGAATATAAATGAATATAGATCTTACTGCATTAGAACCTCCTAGATATTATTGCACTTCTCATGACTACCATTTTGAATATCATACACGGTTGCAATATAATAGCCATGTTAAATTTGGAAGGAAGCCATTACAATTCCTCATTCTAGAATGGTATTGGCAGGAGCACTGTTGGGAGGTATTATGAGAGGTGGCGTAAGTGCAGCAATGCTAGAACCAATAAAAGCAGAATTAAACTATCAACATCAATTAAATAGACAAATGGCAGAAGCACTAGCCTCATTGTCAAATTCAGTGGATTCTTTACAGACCCTGTATACACAGATGAGAGCAGAAATGGAAATAAAAAATAACATGTTTGAAGGTAAAATAGAATACCTGCAAAAAGCAGTAGCTGAAAACCACAACTGTTCCATACTCCATATAGATAATAAAACCATGGTATCCACGATAACTGTACAAGAAACACATTTGTACAGTCCCGCAAGAGTCTGCCTACAGGATCTAGAACAGAAGCATTAGGAAACACTTCCTGGGGCAGAGGTCAATGCCACATACACATTGGATTTGGGGCCCTTAGGCAGTGCCC
Organism: Cricetiscus sungorus; assembly: GCA_030556225.1. Lineage (NCBI taxonomy): Eukaryota > Metazoa > Chordata > Mammalia > Rodentia > Cricetidae > Cricetiscus > Cricetiscus sungorus. The sequence continues at coordinate 10,722 of JANBXA010000650.1, read as the reverse complement.
TTCTTCAGTTTCCCTGGTTGGCATTGGAGGAAAGAGGATTGCCATCCACATTATTTTTTGAATGACAGTCATTGGCCCAATGGTGCCCCTGCCTACAGCGGGGACATAGTCCGGGTCTCGTAGGACTGGTGATATTATTATGAGGGCATTCCCTACAGGGACGTCCATTTTTCCTACAGCCAAAACATGCCCTTATTCTGCCCCTTGACTGGATTTTCCTTTCTCTCTTGGGGTCTAATAGCAGCGGCCAGTATTTGCCACTGGATGAAGTTGCTATCAATGTCCCTGCAGATACAAATGTAATCATACAGGCTTTTATTACTTTGAGAGCAGAGGGCCTCCTTAAAGTACTTATTAGCATTTTCAAAGGCCATCTTTGATCACAGGCATTGCAGGACAGAATTCTCCAAAAATCCTCTCTGCCACCTGGTTAAGATGATTTACAGACTCATGGAAGACCTCAGAATCCCCCTGGATAATTTGGACAATTGGTCTCATCCTTCTTTAGAGGGGCAGTTCCTTCCAGGCCCCAAGATGTGCCTAGTCTACCTAGGCCTATCAGCAATATCTTATTGCATCTGCTTTTAGATGGTGGCATATTGGACGCTTCCTGTGAGCATGACAAGATTTCTCTGTGGTTGTCCTGCCTGTGCATTTTTCTGGGCTATTTGGGAACATCTGTCTTGAAATTCTCCTCAGAAAATACCCCACAGAAAGATCCAGATGGCAAAGCTGTTGCCAATCATAGGGTGTCAGATTGAGAACCATAAATGACTTCACCAAAGACACAGTGAAAGGAGCTTGCAACCCATAATTCAAGGTGGCTTCCTGAAATTGCTACATGTCTTTGAAACTAAGAGCATCGTAATGGCGGATAACCTGCCCAGGGTTGTTTGGGTCTAGAACCTCCATTACCAGGGCTACTACAGGGCAGCATTGGATTCCTCCCCTAGGCCCCCCCTTCAGGGCCTGTGAGGGACTGGGCCTTGTAGTAGATGGGGTCTCCCTGTTCTAAGTATGGAGGGAAATTCTTGAATTTCCGGATCTCTGATTTTGGGCTTCCTCAATATCTTTTCAAGAGCAGCAATCTCGGTGAGCAATTGAGCAATTGTTCTTCCTCCTGCTGTGAGCTGGTTTCTAAATGACTTTCAGTTTCTATATCTGACAAGGAAGGATATAGGTGGTTTTTTGGGAGGGTGCCTCTCCTTGGGCCTCAGGGTCCTTAAGAAAGGCCCTGTCTTTCCCAGAAGATATGGTCTTTTTCTGATCTGCACCAGCACCCAGAGGCTTCTTAGACATCCTCTTGGGCTCATTTTCCACACTTTCTAACTGAGAACATAATGACTGACAAGTCTCTATCTCCTGCATCTCCTTTACAACTTCCTTGCTAGCTTGTACCTCCTGCTTCAGGTGGACCTTATCTGTTAGAAGTGCATCCCTTACTAGTCTCCACAAGGAGGTGGTGGCGCATGGCAAACTATTAGGCCCCTCCACCTTTAAAAATTTGTGCAGGTCACATCTGACCACCTCCCATCAGGCATATTCAGGCCTCCGCCCATTATAAACCAAGGACTAGCCCATTGAATTGATTTTAAAAAGCCTTCAAGAGTTTTTGTCTTTACTGCAGTTCCTTGGTCTCTAGAAGTTCCTTTAATCGAAATTCTAATTCAACCTTTCTGGGTATATTCTCCTTCTCTCTTAATTCTGATTCACCCTTTCCTGGTGAAATCCCCATCTCTCTTTTTTCTTTCTTATTTATTTACCCTTGACCCCAATATGTCCATACCAGCACAAGGGACAACCCTGTCAACTTACCTCGCTTTCAGAATCTCAGTGAGGATCTCCAATTGCAGTGCCTGCACAGGAGGCTGAGGCCTAGAAACTGCAGAGGTTGTCGAGGTTGAAAACGCTGGACTCTTATTGATATTAAGGGGCACCTTGCCTCAGTAAGCCTGTTTTTCTTTCCCTGAAGTTACAGCTACCTGCCCTGAGGGCAGAGCAGGGTGAAGGTGGGGAAAAGAGAGTATATTCTCAGCCCTGGTCTTAATTCCAACAATAAAGCTTTTATGTGTTCAATATAAATATGCGTGCAAAAGTGCACAAGGATAGGAGGAAGGCCACAAAGTGCTTACATTGCAAACATGAAATTTTCAGGTAAGTGGATGGAGTGCAAAATGTATACTTAGTGAGATAACCCAGGTATAGAAAGTAAACAATACATATTCTATCACATATATGGATCCTAGAACTTGATATTCCACAATGGCATTATTAACATGTATTACCACAGATGTCAGGACATCAAAAGCAGTCAGTGAACAGATGCCTTAGGGGAGAGGGTTACAGGGCATATGTGACACGAAAATAGAGAAAAGGAGAGCTGGAGCTACAAACTAGGTCAAGGTGAGTGGAATGGGGGCTATTAAACCAAATTAAGGAGATGTATAAAGCCCTGGGGAAACTTAATATTTTGTACCTAAGCTAAAAATAACTGATTTTTATTTTCAAGAAGGTTTGCTAGGAAGCTACTTTCACTGTCTTATAACTCCTATTAAAACATACTAATTAAAATCCCAGGACAAATTCAGATATATACTTTGAGATGCTGGTCAAAGATTGTCCCAAAGCTCCCAAAGCAATATAGCCTATTGCGATTCCCCTAGGTTGTTTAGCATAATTAATTGATAGGACCCTATAGAAGAAGATAGCATCTAACCTTATTACAAGGTACAGTGAGACCAAAATTGGGCTAAGCTGAAAGCTTCATCCCTGTTGGCTAATTTTCACGATGGCTCAAAGTGAAAAACACATTTTTGTGGTTGGTGGAATGTTCATGTTCTTACTCAACTATGAATGTTGCGAATACATTATAATATCAACTTCTCAAACTGTATTAACTACTGGTACAATAGTGGCATAACTGCTATGGTGGGAAGCCAACTTTTTGATGGGATTTTGTGCTTTTCCATATGAGACTGAGATGCTATTAGGACTTGGGGATTAGAAGGACCTTCCTACTTTTGCTTTGTCAAATGGGTACGGCAGCAAAGCAGCATTAAATATTGTGTTTATACCCAAAGAGAAAGTGTTAATTTCAGCTTTAATCTGAGAAGCTTCTCTTTGCACTGTATTGTAGTAAGTGTAGAGACTTGTAGCTGTATAATTTAATGAAAATAATTGCCAGTTAAGAGTTTACTATATACAGGGTATGTATCCTGCCACTTCTAAGGAACAGACTATGTAATGAAAGAGGGGACTGCACGAATGTAGGAGCTGAAAAGTTGTTATAGAACAAATTTAGGTTATGACACAACCATTGCAATCATGATCTCAAAACAGCCAATCTTTCTCTAGGCATTCATTAGATTGGGCCTGTGGACAATCAGATGTGGATTTGGGATAGTTGAATTATGGATTTAGAATGTATTCAAAGAGTATAACCCTCTCTGCTGAACTGTTGGGTAGTGATTGATTATGAAGGAGAGCAACTTTTGTCCTCAGTCACGTATTCATTTGTGAATACAGAGTGTCCAATGGAGAGCAACACACCTGTGGTGACTTAGATGGGGCTGGTAAAGTTTGGTCTTGTAGGAAAGAAGGAAGGTTTACAAGATGAGAGGATAAGAAGAAATTTAGGATTAAATTAGTCAGGACACATTATATATATATATATATATGTGTAAATTATCAGAGAACAAATTTGTGAAAATATCATATTAAGGCCATACTCAGATGTGAACACTTGTTCTGATAATCTCATTCTTAATTGTATTTAGAATTCATAAATTTTAAACTCCACTTAAAAACATTCCACTCTGAATTTTTCCTTCAAAAAAGTTTCTCTATTTGGAAACAGAAATATTAGTAGTACTATCATAGCTTATTTAAATTGTGAAAATGTCAATAGTTTTCTCTACTAAAGTCCAAATACATGCTTTTGAGAGTTAGTGCATTTTATAAATTTATTCCATTTGAACAAATATTATTCATTCATCCAATAAGCACTTTTGTGTTTTTTCTAGGTATAATGATCAATTTCAATATAAAAGTATGAAAAAGTTCCTTCTTTAAAGAGAGTTCCTCTTTCATCTGGCAATGCTGAAGTCGTCATGACACAAAACACAAAATTCTCATTCTTCTGTCATTCACTTTTCTCCTTTGAATGGACATATCACCCAGGGCATGCTGAAACTGGAAAATTGTAAGAGGAAACATGTGAGTCTCTTCTTAACACAAGATTCCAGAGCTCTTGTGGAATTTGGAAAATTACCCTGCCTTAAATATAATACAAACACACATTTGGTCACCCTGGAGTTGTTTAGTTCTCATGAGTATAAAAATATTATGTCTTCTTCTAAGTTGCTTTTTTTTTAAGTTTTTCTTATTAGAACAGATAATCACACTATTCTGACAGGCATATATGGCTAAGTGCTGTATCTACGAAGAAACTGGGGCATATTCAAAGTGAAAGTGAAAAAAATTTAAGAAAGGAGAAAAAACAGCTAAAGAGTTAAGGTATAGTGGAGTAGCAATTGCCAAATTCTACTGCATGGTTCGCAGCCTTAGGGATCAAAAGTCAAGGAAAGTGAGTGGGCATGAGAGAGCAGCAACATTGAGTCAGGGAAAGAATAGAGGACACCAAGAAAAGATTTTAAGCAAGTAAAGGTTTTAAGATAAATCTGGCACAAGGGGATTGTCCAGAGATCTGTAAGGTGACTCCAACTAAGAATCTAAGCAATAGTGGAGAGGCTAACTTAAATGTCCTTCCCTGATAATGAGATTGATGACTACCTTATATGCTATCATACTGTCTTCGTCCAGTAGCTGATGGAAACAGAAGCAGAGACCCACAATGAAACACTGAGCCAAACTCCTGGAATCCAGTTTCAGAGAGAGAGAGAGAGAGAGAGAGAGAGAGAGAGAGAGAGAGAGAGAGAGAGAGAGAGAGAGAGGTTGATGAACAAAGGGGTCAAGACCACGCTGGAGAAATCCAAAGAGACAACTGACCTGAGCAAGGGAGAGCACATGGACTCCAGTCTGACAGTTGGGAAACCCACATAGGACTTTCGAAACCCCTGAATGTAGGTATTATTTAGGAGGACTGGGCAGTTTATGGGGCCTCTGATAAGGAATAGGTATTTATTCCTAGTATTCAGATGGACTTCGGGAACCCATTTCATATAGCCGGATACTCCTTCACCCTAGACACATGGGAGAGGGTCTTGTCCCTGCTCCAAAAGATATGACAGATTTTGAAGAGTCTGCATGGAAGTCTGCTCCCTGTGGAGCAGAGAGGAGATGGGATAGGGGTGGCTGGGGTGAACAGGAAGAGGGGTTGGTGAGTGTACTGGGATTGACATGTAAAACTATATTGTTTCAAATTTAAAATGTATTAAAAAATCTTGCTTGTGTCTTTACAGGTATTCTCCATTGAAAGAATATAGTCTATGATTATGCTAAAATTTTCCTTGAGTTAGCAATGCAATAAAATGAGAAATATTCTGCCTCATGTTATAATTAACAAGCTGAATTTCCTGCATTGTCCCATTTTAAGTTCATAACATATGTTGTTTCTGACCCTCTTCTAAATATTTTTTGCATTATATAATGTTTTAAATGGGTATGTCTTATGGTAATTTTAATGCATGTAGAAGTAAAGGGCCACTGAATATAAAGGAAGGAATATACTTGCTTTATATTTTTCCCAGACTGCCTCCCTCCATTCTCTCCACTAGACATTAATTAGGGGAGAAATGTAGTAAATCAAATCCAAATTAATATTGGTGTTATTCAGAGGAGCTCTGTAGAGATAAACTCAATTCTGAATATGAGCCATTAAAACCTTGGTTACTGCCTATTGCATGGGTATTTGAATGATCCTTGTAATTCCACAGGTGAACCTGCCCCAAAGGACCCACATTTAATTCGATGCTAAGTGGTTACTATTTATAATATTACAACAGTTTTCAAAGGAGATCCATACTTTCCTTCTTTTCTGGAGCCTTCATTTATATAGAGAGCTATTTATTAAATGAATTCTGGTGATTACTTGTTGTTTTGTCTGTGAATTATTACAAGTTATTGATAACTAACTTTTGTGGTATCTTACAGCATTCTTCTAGTAGCTGATGGAAAGAGAAGCAGATACCCACACCTAAACGCTGAGCTGAACTCCCGGAATCCAGTTATACAGAGAGAGGAGTGATAAGATGTCAAGACTAGACTACAGAAACCCACAGAGACAGATGATCTGAACAAGGTGGAGCTCACGGCCCCCCAGACAGATAGCTGGGAAACCAGCATTGAACAGATTCAGACCTCCTGAACTGGTTAGAAGGCCTGGGCAGTCTACGAGACCTTGGATATATATCAATAATAATCATAGACCATAGAGGCTATCACTTTCAGAGTGGGAGAGGACATGGGAGGGATTGGGGGAAGGAGACATGGGAAAGATAGAAAGAAAATGGTTTATTATATTTAATTTAAAATGTATAAATACAATCATATAATAAATTATAAATCAGTATGATTTTGAATGTGGTAATATATGGTTGTAATATAGCATTTTTTTGACACAAGTTTGAGTCTATCCACATTTACACAGTGGTTTCTAGGCTAACATGGACTACAGAGGGAAAAAAATTCCAGAAATGTGCAAGTTATTTGTTATCCTTTTAACCGTTTTATTCATAATTATGATCGTGTTTATTAGAATTCTCACCTACTTCTATAACAAAATTTGTCCAAAATGAAACTGAGTTTTATTCCTCATAATTTTACATTAAAATATTAAAATTTCTTGGGAAGTTTCTCATTAATTGTTTTTGCTTGCTGTCCCAATCCTTCCATACGTTGCCCCAAAACAACCCCAAATTCATGTGTGTGCTTTCATTTTTTAATACTCAAGTACAATAAGGTTACCACTTCCCATTAAAGAAGCTTCACTTTACAGTGAATGCAAACTATCACAGCAAACTCCAACAGGACATAACACAGAAGCCAAATGATTTTCTGGAGGCCAGTTGTTGCATCTGCAACATAGCTTCTGAAGCTGTGGCGCAGGGACCCCTATGGATCAGGAGAGAAAATGTTAAGAACAAGAATACCATAAAGTATTCCATGAGACCATCTCTTCTTAAAAGTTTATAAACAAAATAACATCAATTACAATATCAACATGCACACTAACCTAGATGTTGGCAAATCTCATGGAGTCCCAATCCTAGGCAGAGCTTCAAAACTCATGAGTGATATAAAAATAATAGAAACAGAGTCAATAGGGAATAATTCTCTCTTCCTCCCATCTCTCTGTCTCTCCCACTCTGTAATAATAATAATAATAATAATAATAATAATAATAACAATAATAACATTGGAGGCTATCTGAGAGTGGGCACATGAAAGAGGCTGAAGGGAGAAAAAAAGATGGAAAGTAATGTAATTAGACTTCTATTAAACTAAACAAGAAAACTTAAAAATTATGTGTGATGTGTGATATATCTATGAATGCAGAAGCCTTTCTCTAGGTGAAGCATCTATTCTCGAGATGCAGCTTGCAGTGTTTACTGGGAGGAGAGACTCCCACGTTGATGGGTGGGTTTTTTCCTTGCACTGTGAGTTCCAGCTTTATAAAACTTCATGTCCTCTCTCTTGCCCTAAAATACAATGTGCAATTCTGAAAAAGTAGTTCCTCTTGCATTGCAATAGATTAGATATTAAAATTTGAGTGAATATACTGGCATGACAGTCTCATCATCTTGATATTTAAGTATCAAGAATATTATAAAGTCATCAGGACTTGATGACCTATTCCTTTTTCTCAAGTGCAGTAATAACATAATTACACATGCAATTAGGAAGGGAGTTTATATATGTGATTATATGTTGCCAATATGCAAAATAAATTTTAGCACATTTTAGTGCTAAATATATAGCCTATATATTACCTATCATGAATTTAGTGTTTTAGGGCTAGACTGTGATGCAATATTTTAAAAACATGATCCTTAATATTTAGACTATTAGTAAAGTTGCATGACAAAGTTTTAAAACATAAGTCCTTTGTATAATTGAAATGCTAGTATGAACTATTGATTATTTCACATGATAAATTCATGTGTGATTATTTAGTATTGGAACTTTTAAGTTCCACATGAAGAAAACTAGCAACGCCACAGTGATGGTAAGAATTATGCACTGGCTGATTTTCTGTTTTAAATCTCATGTTTGTAATCAGAGGGTTGTTAATTGAAATGAAGGACATAAGAGTAAGCAATTACAGTGGCCAGGTTTCAAATATCAGTGAGTTGATGATGGACTACCATCAAGGCAGAATATGTCATTTTTAGTAACAAATAGAGTACCCAGGCGATTTTAGAAATTGATATTTGATATTTAGTAAAATCAGTACGCCATTTGGAAAGTGACAGATGCAACAGCATGGAGTTTATGTTTTAATTACTTCAATACCTCACTGACATTAAAATCATTCTATTGGCAAAGGATAGGAATGTAGCAATATATGGTTCATTGGTGCTGACTAATCTGTCAGTTGCAGAGGCTGCATTTGGACAGACTTTGGTTAGACGTATGGGTATTCAGTAGCTGTCAGTGGAAGAAACAAAACCAAAACAGTTATTTTTACTGACTGCATTTCAGTCTGACCAATAGCCTAATAAGAGATTACCAAATGTTAACTCTAAATTCATGTTCGCTTTTACTGTTACTTTAAATTCTTCAAGATGAATTTATGTTTCCCATATGTTCTTTGGTGTGTGATCTTATAATGTGCCTTCTTAAACTTACTAGGTATTACACTCTTCAATAAAATTATTTTTACCTCTTCTAGAAGCTAACAATTGCTAATACCTCCATAGCTATGGGATATATTGTATGCACAGCTCCCTTCTCTGTGTCGGGTTTGGTCTGACTTGGGTTTGCATAGAATTTGTGCATCCTGTCCCTGAGCCAAGAGTCTATGATTAAACAAGTAATGAGGCCTAGAGGAGAAAATGCCAATATCACACTGCTAAATGAACATAGTAATAAGCTAACCCTGATAATTTCTTGATACACCCCTCCTTAATTTTGGTTCCTATTGATGTTAAGGAACACCACAACTATGTTAACTCTCAAAAGGAAAAATATTTCATTGTAGCTGGCTCACAGGTTCAAAGGTTTAGTTCAGTGTCACCATGACAGAAGCATGGGGACATCCAAGCAGTCATGGCAGTGGGGAAGTAGGCAAGAATTCTAAATCTGTATTGTCAGGCAGTGGAGAGAGAGAGAAGAGAGAGAGAGAGAGAGAGAGAGAGAGAGAGGAGAGAGAGAGAGAGAGAGAGAGAGAGAGAGAGAGCGCCACTGGGACTTTCTTCAGTTTCTGAAACCTCAAAGCCCACCCATTGTCACACTTCTTCAACCAGGCCAAATTTACTCCAAGGTCACACCTTTTTTTTAATAGCGACATTCCCTCAAGTCTGGAACACCAAAAACCCTTCTGTGGCTAGATACTATTCCCCCATTGTCATTCAGCTACAAAACCCCTTGAGATACATCACTTAAATCCAGTACCCATTCCCATTCCAGAGCCTTAGGGGACTTAAGCCTATCATCTCTGACCTCAAAAAGCTACTCCACCCTACATCCTCTCCCTTCAACAACCCTATACTAACAGTTAAAAAACCTAATGGGACCTGTCAGTTTTTCAGGACCTCCGAGTCACTAACTCTGCAGTGGTCCCCCTCCATCCTGTAGTACCTCACCCTTACACACTTCTTTCGACTATGCCCTCAGGGACTTCTCATTTCTCAGTTTTGGATCTCACAGATACCTTTTTCTCTATCCCCCTGGATACTAAGTCTCAAAATATCTTTGCTTTCACCTGGACTGACCCTGATACCCATGTTTCCACACTAAGGACTTGGAGTTCTTAAAAACTATCACTGCCTCTTGTAAAACCTGTCAGATGTCAGATCCTAACTATAGGTATCATAGTTTCCCTTTTCCTACCCACCAGGCCAGGGGCTCTCTCCCAGGGACTGACTGGCAACATGACTTTACCCACATGCCTACAGTCAGACAGGTCAAATATCTCTTGGTATTAGTTGAAACCTTCTCATGGTGGGTGGAAGCTTTTCCAACTACTAATAGGGAGGCTCAGACAGACTCTGACACCCTTCTCAGGGAATGAGTTCCAGGGTTTGGAACCCCAGCTTCTCTTCAATCACAAAATTGTCCTGAGTTCACCCCTCAGATTTCACAAATTTTATCTAAAGCTCTAAACACCCCTTGGCATTTCATATCCCCTATAACCCCCAGTCTTCAGGGAAGATAGAGCATACTAACAGTTCCTTAAAAAGTGTTCTTGTTAAAATGTCACAGGAACTTCAGCTTGACTGGGTAAAACTCTTGCCTCTCGCTCTATTCAGGCTTAGGGCCCTCCCAAAAGGCCCCTTCTCATCTCACCCTTTGAACTTATGTATGAGAGGCCAGTTCTAACACCTGGTCTCTCACCTGAACTGTCACCTCTCTCTGACCACCTGCTTACACCCTTGCTTCATCATCTCCCTTCCCTCCTATGGAACTATACTGAACACTCCCTGCCTCGAACTTGTGCCAATTTCTGTACATCACCAAGTAACATCAGGGACCAGGTCCTTCTCTCTCCCCCGGACCAATGTCCCTTGCCCCTTTCTTCTAAATGGCAGGCCCCTTCAAGGT
>JANBXA010000649.1:0-41824 GCA_030556225.1 Cricetiscus sungorus | reverse complement strand
CACAAATTCAAGGCATTTTTAAAGAACAAAGAATGGGAAAGGGGTGGTGAGACTCCCTGATCTCATGTCATAAACTTTCCATGGGTTACAGAGATTTCTTAGTGCACAGTTACACAGTTTCCATACAAGGTCATTTCAAGACAAAGGGTATTAAGCAAATGAGCCTTAACTGGAATCGGCTCAGGAGGTGTTGATAAACACATCCTGGGGTCTGGGAGAGGTTATCTAGTTCCCCTTTTCTTTAAAGAGATCCTGGGGTCTGCGGCTATTACAACCAGCAGGCTACCTGTTTCCCAGTTTTCTTAAGAGATAATGGGGTGGTGAATGATGTTTACACAGTTGTTGATGAGCTTATGCTCCCCTCTTCTTATGGTACCTGCTCCTGACTTCCTGTGGCATAGCCTAGCAGAGGCAGGTGATCTCTGAGTTCCAGTTCAGTTCCAGGACCACCAAGGGCTACACTTAGAAACACTATATAAATATATATATGTAAACAAAAGAACAACAACAAAAATTGCTGCCTGGTATAACCAAGAAGGTAGAAAATCAATCCATTCATAGAGATACAGTTTTATCATTGACAGATTTTAATAGCCTAAATTTACTCCCAAGTTGTGTACCTGGAAGCCTTTATGAATTGCTCCTACTGATAATGTATATTATGAATGTTTATTTGTTCCTTTCCTTGCACTGTGTTAATTATGTTATTGACATTTAATGTTATTTTATATGTTCTTTATATATTTTTTTCAAAATAGAAATATCTTCTGAAACTAGGGAAAAAATTATTTACACTTTCTCTTCTATATGCTTCTAATTTCTTTTTCCCTCCTAACTGTCTTATCTGGAACCTCCAATGAAATGTTTAATATACTTGGGGATTGTTTTTAGTCCTATCTTCTCTCTTAGTGTCAGAGAAAATATTTAACCTACATTAATTATTAAGAAGGGTGTTACTGTGTTTTGACAGATTCTATCTACATCAGGTAGAGGTAGTTTACTCCTATACTTGAAAAACCAAATTTAAAGTTAAGGAAACCCCCCACTTAAGATGAAGGACAGTCCAGCCTGTAAGGCTAACCCAGACCACTATCACTTACCTGGAATTTGCTAACCACAGGCAACTTCCCTCACAAGGCCCTAGGATATCAGGATACCAGAATTCACACTGCCACTCCTGTCAGTGATAGCTGCAACACTGGTTTGCCCAGAAAAGATTCATTAGCACACCCCAAGACCCTAAGGTCCTGCTGATCCAAACAGTGAGACCATCCGGCCTCAAGGAAAAAACTCATGACTGTTCACAAATGCAGCATACAGGGAGTCACAGCCCCACCCTAAGCTTGTAGTTTTGTGCTTTAAAAGTACCTGAACCCAGAAAAAAGTTGCTTCTCTAGCCTGTGTGCTGAGGATGCCCACTTGTGCAAACATATCCTATTCATTAAAACCTTTTGCATGTTGCATCAACTGGACTGCACATTGAGTACTTGACCGAAATGGGGAGACTCCTAATCCTGAGGGTCTTAAATACTAATTTGTTATTTGCTACTTTTTTTATGGAATGAGAAGATATGATCCAGTAATTACATCTAAGAAATGAGATAATGTTTATTTTTAACTTAAGAGACTCTAGAGTCATATGGGAGACAGGCATTAAGTAGTGTGAGTACATTTATTTTAGTGGTGGGCAGGGACTTAGACTTAGAATTTTTGATTGAATAAAATAGAGAAAAGTAGGTAAGCAATAGCATGCTTACATTCAGTACCATCTGTTGCTCAATATAGATGTGATGACAGCAGATACTTCAATCCCCTGCCTCCTTGACTACCTTTGATAATGGGCTATACCTGTCTTGTCAGGACCCATGAAAAGGAGTTCATACTATCTTGCACAAGTTCAGAGAGCTCAAATATGTCTTATTGTCCATAAGTCATTACCTAGGCTGCTACAGGATGTTCTGGTCTTGGTGGTACATGTCTCTTATCTAAATAACAATAGGTTTGGGCTCAGGTGTGTTTACTCTTTACCCTGAAGTCCCATGACTCCAGTCACTACAAAATAGCTGGAGGATTGAAGGAAGTTAAGTCCCTTTGCTTCTTATACATGATAATACAAGTCTTCTGCCTTTTGTCCCCACTGTTGGTTGAATACATAAGATGGTATATGAGTAAAGTGGGGCACATTCAATATGGATTGAACATGACCTTCAGACATCTGTCCTGTGTCTCTTGGCTTGGAAACTTAACCCCTGTTAACTAGCTTTCTGTCATCTACACTAACCCAGGGCTGCTTGGCTGACTCCCATTGCAGCCCCTGCAAAGACAGCTCCCACACTACCTGAGTTACTATTGTCAGAATATTTTATCATACAAACAGGAAAAAAAAACAAAATAAGATATAAATCTTGGATGATTCTCTTGCCTCTTGCTCTGTGTCCCACATTGATACAGAAATCACTTACTCATATTATAATTGTAATGAAGATCATATATCATCCTGTGTCAATCACTAAAGACTTGGTATTGGAGGACTGAACCACCACATAGGTTCTGTAAGACCTGGAAAGTGTGGATCCTCATTCCCTGATTCAGGAAAGACGCTGCCCTCACCCAAATCACTCACTAGAAGCGGTCTTGATGCAAAAACATGAGGTCTTTTATATTTCAAGTGCACTGGGTCTGCAGCCATACTCCACATGGGGTTAAAGGACTAGAAACCCTGGGTACAGAATTGAGACAGGTTTAATGGGTTAAAACAAAGCCTGTGCATCATAAACCATTCATCTCATAGCATCCAGTGTGGACCAATCAATTTGAACTATCCAAGCCTGCCCTTTGCCCAGGAAGTCTGCTTTTGCACAGGATTATCGGTGGGGTGACAAGGCTCATTTCCTGTGTTCACTCACTCACAGGTGCTTTCATAAACAGTCCTGTCATAAACAGTCAAGAATGTAACCTTTTTCCTACTCACTTCTAGAAAGCAGGGTCTGGGATTTAAAATTCTAGCTTCCTGGGGTCAAGTGAAGGGTTAGGCTAAATTTTTCCATCCTTACAGCAATACCATGGTGCTGGCATCTGTAGGGGGACAGCAGTTGCTCAGGAAGCAGGCAACAATATTAGAGTATATATCTTTGAAACATACCTCTAAGTTTTGTCTCTTCTCTTGGATTATAAGAGTGATTCTATTTGTTCTCTTTTCCGTAAGTACTGTGATCTAATGTTGAACACTTCCCTTCATTGTGCAGATTAGATAAGCTCTGAGAGACTCTACTGAAATGTGTTTGTATGTGTGTCTGTGTGTGTGTGTGTGTGTGTGTGTGTGTGTGTGTGTGTGTGTGTGTGTTTTAGCATGTGTTTGGGAGGGTGTTAAAGTTTGAGTGTACAAGGGTACAATGGCACACAACCCTCAATTATCCCCTCTTCACCTATACAATCTCACCCTCTGGCATTTCCTGGAGTCCAGGCCATGTGAGCTTAGGGCAGAAGTGTGTGCAAATAGCCAGGGTACTTGACTCAAGTGAGGGTCCAAAGACCCTACCTTGACCTTTCTCCGAAGATGGAGTTCCTGCCCTCTGTGGCCCTGAAGTGATATTTTCTTAAAAAGAGCCACAACTGATCTCATGAACATGGCAGCTGTTGTGCTAGGACAGTCCTATAACAACTTTGGATTTTCCTCTGATTTGTACTCATGAGGGTTTTAAGCAACAGGATCTGGATCCTCGAATCACCACATTATACCCTCAATTCTTCACCCCCATGAGAATCTAGGAGGCAGGGCCTACAAGTACATCATGGCCATAGGTCTGTAATCCTGAGGAAATGTTCTGGAATACTGCCAGCAAATACCTGGATGTTCCACCCTGGGAAGCTAGTGCCAGATTAGATGCACACAAATCTTTTAATGTGTCTTCCTGGAACTTCACAGTCACCAGAAGCTTCCTGACACCATGATCTACACTTGGGATACATGACTCATTCAACAAAAAAAGTAATGTCTGCAGCACTGAGGGTGAGGGCAGCAAATCCACTCAGTTATTAATCCTGAAATCTAGATGGTGAAATATTCAGCAGGTATAGGTAATGAGAAGCAAAAACATCCAGCAGAACCAGGAAAGCTGTGTCTAGTGCAGTGAAGAACAGAAATAAGCTGAGTATTTAATAGATGATCTAAATTCTCCCAATCTCACTAATAGTCAACGTTTTCTAAGAATCGAGACGACTCATTCCATGTATATTGTTTAATGTAAATAAATTGTATACCCTTTAATCTGATTTGGATTCCCCTCCATCATCTGCTCTGCTCCTTGATCCTCGCCCCATCACTACCTATTAAACACAAGGCTTTCTCTCTCTCTCTCTCTCTCTCTCTCTCTCTCTCTCTCTCTCTCTCTCTCTCTCTCTCTCTCTCTGTCTCTCTTTCTCTCTCTCTTTCCATCCCTCTCTCTCCCTCTCCCTCTCCCCCTCTCTCTCCCTCGCGCTCTCTTGATCTATCTCCCCTACTCTCCTCTGTCTCTCTGTCTCTCATGCTCACACACATACATTTACACAAAGGGCACTTTGGAAAACATCAAATCAAAATGAAACAAAACAAGCCAACAGACAAAAAAGATAAAACACACACACAAACATAAAAACATATATATGGAACATATATACACACACATATAAATATACATATACATATATACATATGCAATACAACAAGAAGTTTTTAAAATGACCAAACAAAGTTTTATGAGACAAAACATCTCCAGGAGCGCCACTGTATGAATCTTAATTGCCCCTTCTGGTCGCCCCCATTCTTTCTGCCTGGGCACTCTTGGACTGCCACCTCATTGGACACTATGCAGAGGTGGCAGGTACAGCTGTATCAAAGTGTCCAGTCAAACTTTTTCCATTCTCTTCACACGTGAAAAATGACTTGCAGAGTTTATCTCTGCTAATTGTGTGGATCCAACTAGCTTTAGTAATACAACATGATCCAGCCAGACACACACTCTGGAAATAACATCAACAAACTGAGCCATCATGCCATGTGCCCTGACACTTGGGAAAACCAACACTACCGCCTAGGATAGGAACATTGCAATACAAAACATCACAGAGCATAAGAAACAAGAGCAGTTGGCCACAAACTATTGTGCATACCGATAATGTGAGCCCCCCTTTTGGCCTAAATATATGCATTGCAGGGGGGTGGGAATGAACCAGTCTGCTCAGAACTGCAGAGATAATAATATGCAGTCATTTATGTCTGTCTTCCAACAGATATTTTCAAAATCACAGAGTATGTCAGGCTAGGTTATGAGTACAGTTTGCTCCACATTATGTCCATGCCTAACACACTGCCCTGTGCAACTAGGCACTCAATCGATGTCAAGGAAACAGCTAAGTAAAGATTTCTGCAGAACCTGAAACAATTCAAGAGCTTCCTGGCTGGGAACTGTATTGGAAGTTGCATATATATGAGAGGCCAGTAGGAGGTGCTTTGCGATCCCCCTGCAATTTGGGCCCAACGATCACCCTTTACAGATGCTGGAATGGTAGCAGCCAGTAGTGGTGTTGGACTAGGGACATCAGCAGGCTAGAGAAGATGACATGGCAGAAGCTAGAATTTGGGCAGAAGAAGGTGCTGAAAACCAGGAGGTTGGAGCTCTGCCTGTTGAAAAGCTGCTGGTGCTGCCATCTACCCTACTGTGTTCAAGTGTGAAGCTCCTTGTCAGGGCTGCAAGCACGTTCTCCCTGCAAGTAAGCCTGCTTAACCAGCCTTATGCCAACCACTTCACCTCATCTCTTCCCCGATTGATCAGTACTCTGAAAACTCTGGTGTCTCTGTAGTGATCTCAGGGTGGTGGCCCCGCTGGCCCGACTCACGGAAGGGCTTCCTGTAGGTTTGCAGGTTTCACTGAGCACCACGTGTGTTTTCACAGGACAGTGGTGGACTTGCTGAATCTGATGTGGTTGCACTCCATGTCTTCCTGATGCTAAAGTCCCTGTGTGCTGAACAGCTACTGGAGAGTGAATCCCAGAATTCAGTTTATATCAGACACTGGAGGTTAGAAGTGGACCTTGTACTTCAGGTATAAAAGGAGGCAGGGATGTGGGGAGGGACGGAGAACCACAGGCTGGCTTGTCTCAGAATGGCTCAGACTGAGTCTCCTCTCAGGGCCAGCAGACCAAGCTGCATTCCAGGGACATTATTTAGCTCAGCCTTTGTGATCATACTGCTGAATCAAGCAAACTGGAAAGCATACAAGTGCAGTAAGTGCCACCTCTTTTAGCAAATGAGGTCTGTGAGGATGGGGATAAAAAAAACCCTTTCTGTCAAGTATGGGGACACTGACCCACCATCTTTATGCTCAACTGGAGGCAATCAACTATGTATGCTAGGATCTGAAATAAGGCATCCCCCTCTCCAGGCCTGTAGCCACTCCAGGTCACACACCTTCAGCCCCAGCAGTAGTACTTGCCTGTATCACTCACCTAAGAATGCTCCTGAGATCCTGATCCACAAATCATTGCTTATTGGCATTTGTATCTAAACCAGTTATTCAGATAGACACCCATGTTGTCAAATAACATGGGAACTTGGGATTTGGCTTCTTGACCAGGCTAATATGAGTAGTGCAGGAAGGCATTAAATAAGAGGCAGGTTCTAAGACAGCAATAACAGTAAAATGCTGTATAGCCAGAAATATTTGGGGGTCTACTTGAACCCATTAGCGAACACCAACTGAAGCTCCAAAAAGAAATAGATATACAAAATTAACATGTGTCAAAATCACAGAGGTGATCACAGAAACGAAGCCACCTTTGCTATAGAGGAAGAGTTGCAATTCTTTGGACCCAAACCTACAAAGCCACAAGTTATAATCTTGGTTGTCTTCCACAGCTAAATGATAAGCTATGGCTTAAGACATCACACATCTTGGTTGGAAGGTACAGAGATAACAGCTGAGAGCCTCCTCCATGATGACTAGCTTTCATAGTCAGAAGATACTACACAGGCTACTGGAAGAGAAGAGGCTCCACCATTCTCTCCATCTATGAAACTCTGGGGAACAGTGTGCCCTCTTTTCTATTATGGAAAGCTATTATGGGAGCAACCTCCTACTCTCTGATTAGCTTTGAGTTCTACTCCACAGAAAACAACACATGCATGGCATCATAAACCTATCAAAAGCATATGCTTGGGGAAGTAATAGGCCATAATGGGGAACTTAACACTGTTGTCTACTTAAAAGGCATAGCAGCAAATACCCTTCTAAATATCTATATTGATACCCTTTAAAAAAAAAAAAGGCTTCAATCACACTCAAAAAGAAACGACTCCCTCTCTTCACAGTGAACAATGGTAAATGCATAGACTCATGGCTTCACAGTGCTGAGAATAAGTGATGGCTGAGTTTTGAGCATTACACAAGATATTTATACAATTCTTCTAATCTCAGCTACACAGTGGAAGATGGCAGAGGGTCTGTAATATAAGAAAGAGGGCTGCACACTGCCATCTTTGGGTGGATCATAGCCAGTGCAATCCATTTAACTCCCAGCAGTTGTAGTTACCTGAACTACACCTGCACAAGTCTGAGCTGTCATCAGTTAGTATGTATAATGGAGAGGCCTATAGAATACACACACACACACACACACACACACACACATACACACACCTGTAAGCACATGCAGTGATAAGGATAGATAGATAGATAGATAGATAGATAGATAGATAGATAGATAGATAGATTGGGAGTAAGAATTATTTTAGAAAATAAAGGGATTGTTCAGCAGTAATTTCTAAAACAAGATAGAACCGCTCAATTATCCAAGGATGAACGTATCACAGGTTGATGATACTCTAGAGAGCTCTTCCCTCTCTTTCCCATAAGTATGGAGGTCTCTGTGAAATGGCTTTCATAACCCTATAGACTGTTCTAGTCAGCTTAATTCTCAGGTAGCAGCTCAGAACTCCAGGGCATCAAATCTAGAACATGAACTCCTCCCTCCTACATTGAAGTAGAAGATAGGATATCTGAAGAAGTCTCTCTCCCAGTATATGTACTAAACAAGCTGTTATATAGGAAGCCATTAAATTACCTCCAAGAGAAAGACAGAATATATAGATCACAGACTTGCACTCACTGTCAGAAACATAATCTGCATGTATTTGATTAAGAAACTGTAGGCACATTCAAGCATAAACTCAACTATGCCTTATATTTAGAATGGAATCTTAGAATTCTACTCCCTCAAGAGTGATTTATAGCACATATGTAATATTCTAACTTATAGATTCACAAAGATGGTCTGAATTTAAACCTACATTTGTCTGTAAATCATAGTGACTTAGCATACCAAAGTTCTCCCAATCACAAAACAAGAAGATACATTTTTAAGTATTTGTATTTTTATATAAATTTTCTATTTAAATTATAAACAAGCTTGTTTTATATATCAATCCCAGTTCCTGCAACCTCTTGTTCTCTCGTATTCCCCCAACCAACCCCTATCCCATCACCTTTCTGCTCTACAGAGATTGTAAGGCCTCCCATGGGGAGTCTTCAAACTGTGTCATATCCTTTGGCACAGGACCCAGACCCTTCCCCTAGGCTGAGGGAGTATCCCTCTATGTGCAATGGGCTCCCAAAGTCCCTTCGTATACTAGGGATAAATACAAGTCCATATCATAGACCCAGAAGACTTCCCAGTATTCCTCCTAACTAACACCACATTCAGAGAATCTGGGTTAGCAAATAGAACTATATGCCCCATGAAATAGAAGCAGTCATCAAAATTTGTCCCCCTCCCAAAAAAAGGCCCAGGGCCATTACCTAACTCTTTTTCTGAGGCTACAATTACCTTTGTACAAAAGACAAACAAAGATACAACTAAAAAACACTGCAGACTAATATCCTCATGAAAGCAAATGCAAAAATACTCAATAAAATACTGGCAAATTGAATGAAGAACATCAGAGAAGTCATCTACCATGACCAAGTAGGCTTCATCTCAGAGATGCAGGCATGCTCCAACATATGAAAATCCATCAACATAATCCACCACAGAAACAAAGTGAAAAAGAAAAACTACATGATTATGGACTCCAATCTGGCAGCTGGAAACACATCATAGGTCTGTCCTAGACTCCCTGAATGTGAGTGTTAGTTACGAGGCCTGGGCAAAGTATAGGGCCTCTGGTAAGGGATCAGTATTTATCCCTAGTATACGATTGGATTTTGGAAGACCATTCCACATGAAGGAATACTCCCTGAGCCTAGACACATGGAGGAAGGCCTAGGCTCTGCTTCAAATGATATGACAGACTTTGAAGACTTCCCAATGAAGTCTGTTACCTTGGGAGCAGAACGGGGATGGGATAAGGGTTGGTGGAGGAAACAATGAAGTATGAGAGATTCTGGGGACGGGGACTGACATGTATAACGAACTTGTTTCAAATTTAAATAAAAATTATCCAAAAAAAGAAACCAACCAACCAAACAAAAAACATTGTGCTCTGAAGCCATTAAAACAGTGCACTGGGTGAAGATGGTTGTCATACAACATGATGAGCCAGGTTCCCTTTCTATCTCCAAAATGTTGAAAGAAGGAAACTGAGACATGCAAATTGTCTTCATTTCTTCATACATATGCTATGGTCTGTGTGTATATTACATGCAAACTCACAAAAATACACAACGGAGAAACACACATAAAATGCGTGTAAAAAGTATTTTGTTATGGTAAATGAGTTTTTGCAAGCCATATCTGTGTAATTGTCATTATTACATCATCACCATAATATAGAGCCTATATTATAGAGCTCTATATAGAGAGCCTAGTATACTCATTATTACATTTATAATAACTGCCATGGTAGTTTGATTTTATAAACCATTTTGCACTGCTTAAACAACACCAAAAGGAAAATGCCATGGTCCAGTCAACCAATTCCTTGAGAATGTGATTTGCAAGTAGACAGAGTTACAAAGGTGATTGCAGAAGCATTTAGTGTGAGTAGCAGAAAAAGTGAAATCTTCAGGTCTTAGTTACTGGCATCATCAACAACTGGGTTCAAAACCTGGGCTCCTCTGAAAGACCATTTGAAAATACTTGTATGACAGATGAGTGGAAAGTGTTCCTGGGCACTTACAACCCTGGTAGAGAGGGTGTGTCCTAAGCACTCTGTCACAAACATAAAGGAACACTTGTGTCTTTTAACAATGTCAGAAATTACTGAATAACAAATTCACAAGGTACAGCAGTTTCAAATGCTGAGCCTGTCAGATATCTCCGAGTTCCTTGGTAAGCTCTCCTGAGAGAACAGCTTCAGTTATTCCAACTTTAAATAGAAACAGCATTAACCAATCACATATTGCACAATAAACCTACAAGTGTCTCTGTATCTTTCTCTAACTTTTTTTCTTTTTTCCTAATGTTCTCCCTGCTTGCTTGCATGGTTTCTAGCGGGACATAGGTTAATAAGTTACACAGTGAATTTAAAGGCTTCTGCTTCAGAAGTAGGATAGCAAAATGAAAATAAAGTCTTCAAGAGAACAAAATATGGACTTCAAGCTTCAGAGGAGGAGGGGAAATAGCTCAGATGAGAGACCACAGAGATATGGATTGAGTCCAGATGCAGAAGAATGAAGAAAGAACAAAAAGAAAATTATGACTAGACAGAAGATGGGCATCAAGGTCTGTAGGAAGAATCATAGGCAGCCAAGATTGGATTAGGCCATGTCACAGAAAGGGGTGTAATAAAAATGAGCTCCAGAGATAGTCGAGATATTGTCATCTGTCAATCCTCAAAAATGTATACTGTATAACAAGGTAGAATGTTTTCAAGAAATCTGCTCCTGGAAAATAATTTTTAATCTTCCAGCAATTGAGACAGTTTTGTCTCCATGCATGGCAGAGAGACAGTTCAGGTCCAATGTCTGAATAAACAGAATGTAAGCTAAATAAATAAAGGATTGAGTTTTTCTCCTTCTGTTGATTAAACAGGGAACCAAAGATAATTACAGAGAGAAAAAGAAGTCCCCTTCACCTCTTGCTAGGTTGGTCTTCACTTCAAAATTGTCAATGAAACAAGGAATCAATTTCCACAGTTTAGTCATGGTACAAACAAACAAATTATGTCAGAGGGCAAAGAAGGCAGGGCTTCATCTTCCATGGTCCTAGAAATAAAACATTTTTGTAGGCGTTACTCTGGTATGGCAAGACTATCTCAATCTGTAACCCTCCTTTGAGTTTTTGGGATTCGGAATAGAAATCACATCAGGATCTTATACATGATTGAGGGGATGGCACTTCTTCCAATGAGGCCCATTGAGGTATCTCACATGTCTTTGGCTGCCTTGGAAACAGATGATCTTTTATGGCATCTCAGTGTGAGTGAATGAGCCTATCTTTTAAATGTACCAGTCTAAGTTTCCAGCAAAAGGAATCATAAAAGACAAATGTTGATACAGAAAGTTAGGACCCAGGCTCCAGGACAACAAAAGACCCCAGATGACTTCCCAACTAGACAACAGCACTGTTCATAACACAGGGATGACAAATCTTCCCAAGTCTATCATTTTCGTTGTCACATTTTATCATCCTTTAAGGGTAAAAGGTCTTTACCATGGATTGAATTTGTTATATCCTGTCCCATGTGTTTGATCTCCTGGTCCCTTATGTACTCCTGTTTGAGTAATTACTGAACTCTTGGGTGTGCGGCCTGGCTGGAGGCAGTAGGTAGTTAATACACATGGGAGACCATGTATAAAGTAAAAGCCGTTGCCTCTGCCTCACATTCTGCTGCCAGTGCCAGCAGCTGAGTCCACGAACAAGCAGTTTCAGATACCCTGAAAACCCAAGAAAAACACGCCTGCCTCTCTGAAATGATATTATGGCATAGAATTGTCAGGAGCCATGAAAAGAACTAGAGAATGGTGATGGGATTTGGCTGGCTGTGATTGGTCCACAGCTCACGTGACCTCACAGTGAGCCACTGTGAGGAATGAGAATCCCCAACCCATATAAGGCACCAGCTGGGCCTGGATCTCGTCCTTACTCTGCAGTGAACCTGTTACAAGGCTATGAAGCAGTTGGACTCAGAGTTTGATCTGAGAGCTATTTTTGTATTATCTTTGGAATTGAACATTTGTAATCTGGACTGATTTGAACATAGTGAGTTTGCTTACAGAGTGGTGGTTTAAAGCCTAGATTTTGATGTACTGGTTATAGATTTGGATTTATTTGTTAATCTCTTTCTGTTTTTGTTCATTAGAAATCATTTTCTATTATCTACTCATTTATCTTTGTCATTTTGTATATTGATTCATTTATGTACCTTACAATTTCTGGTAGTGAATGGACTTTGGAAGCCCATTCTACATAAAGGGATACTCTCTTATCGTAGACACATGGGACTGGCTCTACACTCTGCCCCAAATGATGTGACAGACTTTGAAGATCCCCCATGGAAGGCCTCACCTTCCCTGGGGAGCAGAGAGACAAAGGGATGCAGGTTGGGAGGGGGACCGGGAAGGAGGGAAAGGTGAGATAACTGGGATTGACATGTAAAACAAGCTTGTTTCAAATTTAAATTGAAAACATTATCATAATAAATTCTGGTAGTATAAATAACCTGTAAAAATAAGCAGTTTGACTATGCCATATAGCCAACCTATCAGGTGTGTGATATCCCATGGATTTTGCTGTGTTTATCATCTCTCCTATCATGTTAAGATTCTTCCCCTGCCACCATGCCACTAAGGAGAGAAATTACACCCTGGGAATCTTGAGGGAAAGCACATGTCTTCATGACATCACAGTGTCAAGGACAGGGTGTCATTCCTTTAGTTCCCATAAATATAGAGTTAACATAAAGACACTGAGTTATCACGAATGTGGAACCTAGGAGGTCTATGGCAGTCAAAGTGATTAGAGAATGTGTGAGGGTCTAGGTGACAGGGACATCGAGGAAGCCTGTGTGTTCGTTCTCTACCTAAGGAATAACTACTTCTCTCACTCGGGTCAGCACAAAGCTCACTGAGTCCATTCTTGGTGTTAATTCTGTAGTCACTAGACCTGTACTGTACTCCTTAAAGTTCAAAGGACAGAGGTCTTACAACATCATAAGCCTCTGAATTCCTGAACTCTAGCAGGGTTAGATATCTGGGGAGGTTGTCTCTATTCTTATTGAATTTCTTCCCTGGCTAAATCCTGCCTATCGATTGGCCGAACAGCTTCATTCATCAACCAATAATAGAAACATATATTTACAACATAATGAAGGACATCCTCCATCACGCCATCTTGAGAACAAACAAAAAAGATTAATATCCAGTTTACTATCATCCTACATTGGCAGGGTATGAGATTATATAAGTCTCTTCTATTTAATAGTCTTTGAATGATTAGGAGATCATACAACAATCAAGGGACTGGTTTGCGTGCAGCAGAAATGCTCAGTGGTGAAAGAACTTTGCCACCCTGGATGACTACTTGAGTTTGATCCCAGGGACCCACATGGTGACAGAGAAAACAGACTTCCATGAGGTGGCTCTTTACTAACACACACACACACACACACACACACACACACACACACACACACACACACACCCTGTAAGCACATGCAGTGATGATAAAGATAGATAGAGAGATAGATAGATAGATAGATAGATAGATAGATAGATAGATAGATAGAATGAAGGATAAGGTAGAATGAAAGATAGATGGATAGATAGATAGATAGATATAGATAGATAGATAGATAGATAGATAGATAGATAGATAGATAGATAGATAGATAGATAGATAGATAGATTGTTTGATTGGGAGTAAGAATTATTTTAGAAAATAAAGGGATTGTTCAGCAGTAATTTCTAAAACAAGATAGAACCGCTCAATTATCCAAGGATGAACGTATCACAGGTTGATGATACTCTAGAGAGCTCTTCCCTCTCAGTCCCCATAAGTATGGAGGTCTCTGTGAAATGGCTTTCATAACCCTATAGACTGTTCTAGTCAGCTTAATTCTCAGGTAGCAGCTCAGAACTCCAGGGCGTCAAATCTAGAACATGAAGTCCTCCCACATACATTGAAGTAGAAGATAGGATATCTGAAGAAGTCTCTCTCCCAGTTTATGAACTAAACAAGCTGTTATATAGGAGGCCATTAAATTACCTCCAAGAGAAAGACAGAATATATAGATCACAGACTTGCACACACTGTCAGCAACATAATCTGCATGTATTTGATTAAGAGACTGTAGGCACATTCAGGCATAAACTCAACTATGCCTTATATTTATAATGGAATCTTAGAATTCTACTCCCTCAAGAGTGATTTATAGCACATATGTAATATTCTAACTTACAGATTCACAAAGATGGTCTGAATTTAAACTTATTTGTCTGTAAATCATAGTGACTTGGCATACCAAAGTTCTCCCAATCACAAAACAAGAACATACATTTTTAAGTATTTGTATTTTTATATAAATTTTTTATTTAAATTAGAAACAAGCTTGTTTTACATATCAATCCCAGTTCCTGCAACCTCTTGTTCTCTCGTATTCCCCCAACCAACCCCTATCCCATCACCTTTCTGCTCTACAGAGATTGTAAGGACTCCCATGGGGAGTCTTCAAACTGTGTCATATCCTTTGGCACAGGACCCAGACCCTCTCCCTGGGCTGAGGGAGTATCCCTCTATGTGCAATGGGCTCCCAAAGTCCATTCGTATACTAGGGATAAATACAAGTCCATATCATAGACCCAGAAGACATCCCAATCCTCCTAACTAACACCACATTCAGAGAATCTGGGTTAGCAAATAGACCTCTATGCCCCATGAAATAGAAGCAGTCATCAAAATTTGCCCCCCCCAAAAAAAGGCCCAGGGCCATTACCTAACTCTTTTTCCGAGGCTACAATTACCTTTGTACAAAAGACAAACAAAGACACTACTAAAAAACACTGCAGACCAATATTCCACATGAAAGCAGATGCAAAAATACTCAATAAAATACTGGCAAATCGAATGAAGAACATCAGAGAACTCATCTACCATGACCAAGTAGGCTTCATCTCAGAGATGCAGGCATGCTCCAACATATGAAAATCCATCAATATAATCCACCACAGAAACAAAGTGAAAAAGAAAAACTACATGATTATGGACTCCAGTCTGGCAGCTGGAAACCCATCATAGGTCTGTCCTAGACTCCCTGAATGTGGGTGTTAGTTACGAGGCCTGGGCAAAGTATAGGGCTTCTGGTAATGGATCAGTATTTATCC
This sequence comes from Cricetiscus sungorus, assembly GCA_030556225.1. NCBI lineage: Eukaryota > Metazoa > Chordata > Mammalia > Rodentia > Cricetidae > Cricetiscus > Cricetiscus sungorus. The sequence goes on along the minus strand of JANBXA010000649.1, from coordinate 26,531 downwards.
CTAGTATACGAATGGATTTTGGAAGACCATTCCACATGAAGGAATACTCCCTGAGCCTAGACACATGGAGGAGGGCCTAGGCTCTGCTTCAAATGATATGACAGACTTTGAAGACTCCCCAATGAAGTCTGCTACCTTGGGAGCAGAACGGGGATGGGATAAGGGTTGGTGGAGGAAAAAATGAAGGATGAGAGATTCTGGGGACTGGGACTGATATGTATAACGAACTTGTTTCAAATTTAAATAAAAATTATCCAAAAAAAGAATCCAAACAAAAAAACAAAAAATATTGTGCTCTTGAGCCATTAAAACAATGCACTGGGTGAAGATGGTTGTCATACAACATGATGAGCCAGGTTCCCTTTCTATCTCCAAAATGTTGAAAGAAGGAAACTGAGACATGCAAATTGTCTTCATTTCTTCATACATATGCTATGGTCTGTGTGTACATTACATGCAAACTCACAAAAATACACAACGTAGAAACACACATTAAATGCATGTAAAAAGTATTTTGTTATGGTAAATGATTTTTTGCAAGCCATTTCTGTGTAATTGTCATTATTACGTCATCACCATAACATAGAGCCTATATTATAGAGCTCTATATAGAGAGTCTATTATACTCATTATTACATTTATAATAACTACCATGGTAGTTTGATTTTATAAACCATTTTGTACTGCTTATACAACACCAAAAGGAAAATGCCATGGTCCAGTCAACAAATTCCATGAGAATGTGATTTGCAAGTAGACAGAGTTACAAAGGTGATTGCAAAAGCATTTAGTGTGAGTAGCAGAAAAAGTGAAATCTTCAGGTCTTAGTTACTGGCATCATCAACAACTGGGTTCAAAACCTGGGCTCCTCTGAAAGACCATTTGAAAATACTTGTATGACAGATGAGTGGAAAGTGTTCCTGGGCACTTACAACCCTGGTAGAGAGGGTGTGTCCTAAGCACTCTGTCACAAACATAAAGGAACACTTGTGTCTTTTAGCAATGTCAGAAATTACTGAATAACAAATTCACAAGGTACAGCAGTTTCAAATGCTGAGCCTGTCAGATATCTCCTAGTTCCTTGGTAAGCTCTCCTGAGGGAACAGCTTCAGTTATTCCAACTTTAAATAGAAACAGCATTGACCAATCACATATTGCACAATAAACCTACAAGTGTCTCTGCATCTTTCTCTAACTTTTTTTCTCTTTTCCTAATGTTCTCCCTGCTTGCTTGCATGGTTTCTAGCTGTAAATAGGTTAATAAGTTACACGTTGAATTTAAAGGCTTCTGCTTCAGAAGTAGGATAGCAAAATGAAAATAAAGTCTGCAGTGAGAACGGAATATGGACTTCAAGCTTCAGAGGAGAAGGGGAAATAGCTCAGATGAGAGACCACAGAGATATGGATTGAGTCCAGATGCAGAAGAATGAAGAAAGAACAAAAAGAAAATTATGACTAGACAGAAGATGGGCATCAAGGTCTGTAGGAAGAATCATAGGCAGCCAAGATTGGATTAGGCCATGTCACAGACAGGGATGTAATAAAAATGAGCTCCAGAGATAGTCGAGATATTGTCATCTGTCAATCCTCAAAAATGTATACTGTATAACAAGGTAGAATGTTTTCAAGAAATCTTCTCCTGGAAAATAATTTTTAATCTTCCAGCAATTGACACAGTTTTGTCTCCATGCATGGCAGAGAAACAGTTCAGGTCCAATGTCTGAATAAACAGAATGTAAGCTAAATAAATAAAGGATTGAGTTTTTCTCCTTCTGTTGATTAAACAGGGAACCAAAGATAATTACAGAGAGAAAAAGAAGTCCCCTTTGCCTCTTGCTAGGTTGGTCTTCACTTCAAAATTGTCAATGAAACAAGGAATCAATTTCCACAGTTTAGTCATGGTACAAACAAACAAATTATGTCAGAGGGCAAAGAAGGCAGGGCTTCATCTTCCATGGTCCTAGAAATAAACATTTTTGTAGGCGTTACACTGGTATGGCAAGACTATCTCAATCTGTAACCCTCCTTTGAGTTTTTGGGATTCGTAATAGAAATCACATCAGGATCTTATACATGACTGAGGGGATGGCACTTCTTCCAATGAGGTCCATTGAGGTATCTCACATGTCTTTGGCTGCCTTTGAAACAGATGATCTTTTATGGCATCTCAGTGTGAGTGAATGAGGCTATCTTTTAAATGTACCAGTCTAAGTTTCCAGCAAAAGTAATTAATCAACAAGATGAGATGATTGGGATCATAAAAGACAAATGTTGATACAGAAAGTTAGGACCCAGGCTCCATGACAACAAAAGACCCCAGATGACTTCCCAACTAGACAACAGCACTGTTCATAACACAGAGATGACAAATCTTCCCAACTCTATCATTTTCTTTGTCACATTTTATCATCCTTTAAGGGTAAAAGGTCTTTGCCATGGATTGAATTTATTATATCCTGTCCCATGTGTTTGATCTCCTGGTCCCTCATGTACTCCTGTTTGAGTAATTACTGAACTCTTGGGTGTGCGGCCTGGCTGGAGGCAGTGGGTACTTAAGACACCTGTGAGACCATGTATAAAGTGAAAGCCGTTGCCTCTGCCTCACATTTTGCTGCCAGTGCCAGCAGCTGAGTCCACGAACAAGCAGTTCCAGATACCCTGAAAACCCAAGAAAAACACCTCTGTCTCTCTGAAATGATATTATGGCATAGAATTGTCAGGAGCCCTGAAAAGAACTAGAGAATGGTGATGGGATTTTGCTGGCTGTGATTGGTCCACAGCTCACGTGACCTCACAGGGAACCACAATGAGTAATGAGAATCCCCAACCCATATGAGGCACCAGCTCGGCCTGGATCTTGTCCTTACTCTGCAGTGAACCTGTTACTAGGCTACGAAGCAGTTGGACTCAGAGTTTGATCTGAGAGCTATTTTTGTATTATCTTTGGAATTGAACATTTGTAATCTGGACTGATTTGAACTTAGTGAGTTTGCTTACAGAGTGGTGGTTTAAAGCCTAGATTTTGATGTACTGGCTATAGATTTGGATTTATTTGTGAATTTGTTTCTGTTTTTGTTCATTAGAAATCATTTTCTATTATCTACTCATTTATCTTTGTCATTTTGTATATTGATTCATTTATGTACCTTACAATTTCTGGTAGTGAATGGACTTTGGAAGCCCATTCTAAATAAAGGGATACTCTGTTATTCTAGACACATGGGACTCAGTATAATTTTCTATTATCTACTCATTTATCTTTGTAATTTTGTATATTGATTTATTTAAGTACCTTCCAATACCTGGTAGTGAATGGACTTTGGAAGCCCATTCTACATAAAGGGATACTCTCTTATCCTAGACACATGGGACTGGGTCTAGGCTCTGCTACAAATGATGTGACAGACTTTGAAGATCCCCCATGGAAGGCCTCACCTTCCCTGGGGAGTACAGAGACAAAGGGATGCATGTTGGGAGGGGGACCGGGAAGGAGTGAAAGGTGAGATAACTGGGATTGACATGTAAAACAAGCTTGTTTCAAATTTAAATTGAAAATATTATCATAATAAATTCTGGTATTATATATAACTTGTAAAAATAAGCAGTTTGACTATGCCATATATCCAACCTATCAGGTGTGTGACGTCCCATGGCATTTTGCTGTGTTTATCATCTCTCCTATCATGTTAAGATTCTTCCCCTGCCACCATGCCACTAAGGAGAGAAATCACACCCTGGGAATCTTGAGGTAAAGCACATGTTTTCATGACATCACAGTGTCAAGGACAGGGTGTCATTCCTTTAGTTCCCATAAATATAGAGATAACATAAAGACACTGAGTTATCACGAATGTGGAACCTAGGAGGTCTATGGCAGTCAAAATGATTAGAGAATGTGTGAGGGTCTAGGTGACAGGGACATCGAGGAAGCCTGTGTGTTCATTCTCTACCTAAGGAATAACTACTTCTCTCACTCGGGTCAGCACAAAGCTCACTGAGTCCATTCTTGCTGTTAATTCTGTACTCACTAGACCTGAACTGTACTCCTTAAAGTTCAAATGACAGAGGTCTCACAACATCACAAGCCTCTGAATTCCTGAACTCTAGCAGGAGTAGCTATCTGGGGAGGTTGTGAAACACCTGTGTGGCAGAACCCAGAAGGAGAAATTGGGTCATTAGAGGCAATGGAATCCTCACACACCATGCTAACGTCCTTGAGATACAACTTGCCAAGTATTTAGCTATGCCTTTTCTGTCCATTGAGAACCACATCAAAGAGAAGACCTATGTATTTTGGTTCTTTTTCTCAAGGGCTTGGTTATGGCCATAAGACAAGAAATGCATTGCCGGGAAATACAAAGAGAAAAACAATCTTGTGGTCATGGATAGCCTCATTGATTTTTTGCAGTGACCTCACTGGTACCATTGAAGATACTTGCATGCCCTGCCCATTGAAGGCACTGTCTGGTCTGAGACTTGTACTCACACTGCAGAGAAGGTGTTCCTTGATGAATATAGGGACTTTGGACTCAGAAAGTAGATTGTGAAGACTTTTGTAACTAATTACTTGGAAAACAGACACAGTTGATCTGGTTTGACCTCAGGAATACGAGTTTCTTTCCTGTTTACTTGGTTTTGATATACATTCTTGACAGATATTTGGATTAATTTGTCCTGTTAATTTTGTTCCTTCTTTTCTACCACCCATAATTCTACTCTTAAATGAGTATGATTCTTTTACATTTTAAAAGTACTTTTATTTTAAAGCAAAAATTTAATTATTTTTCTAAATTTAAAAGTTATGCGAGTATAGAATAATTTCAGAAACTAACAGTTTCACTATGGTGTGTAGTTAGAATCCATCATCTCTAAAATTCTATCACCAAGTTTCTTTAAAATTTCACCTATTCTCTTCTTTATCTTTCAGAATTTCAATGTTCCACCTCCTACATTACAAAACTATGCCATGTTAAATAGTAGCAGATCAAGGCACTTTTGTGTTAATTAAGAACCACTGTCTTGAGAGTTCATCCATATAAGGTTAAGAAATAGGAATTGAATACCTGGAGTGTAGAGGTCATGATGTCTGTACTGCTGAATTCTTACAGAACTTATATTCATAATGAAAATGCTATGGACACCAACTGAAGGCTCACAATATCCCTAGTCCAGACCCATGTGCCTAATCCAGCTCAGCTCAGAGTTTCTGAGTCAGTCCTCCTTTGTATTATGGAACTTAGCATGAATAAAGACAAAATACACTTCTCAAGGAGAGATGTGAAAGGCCTCACAGTTCCTCATGTGTCTGAATGCTTAGTCTCTAGTATGGATTGCTGATTGCTCTGGGAAGTTAGGAAACCCTAAAGCATTGGAGAGCAGCAGGAGGAATTAGGTGACTGGAGGCATCCCCAAGTAAACGTCCCAGCTTCTGCTAACTCCCATGCCTTCCCTGTGTTCTGAGTGCATGGGAGAAGGGATACCTTCTTTCCCTCATGTTGCATCTGTTAAGGATTTGTTTACTGTCATGATAAAGTAATGCAGTTCCTGGTATTAGATATACTACTTGGGTTTTTCCCCTGCCATTGCTGCTCCATCCCTTGCAATGACATTACTTGATCTTTATGAGCAATGGAAGAAATCAGTTCATTGAGACATTGCAGTGGGCTGCAGTTATTCCTGAAACTGCAGAGAAACTCGTGTTGGATCGAGATTCCAGGATTTGTCCTAATACACTTGGGCTTTCCTAATTTCATAGACCTTGACTTTGGGAATTTTCTTCTCTGGTATTTTAGATTTCATGTACTGAGTTTCCTTTTGATACACACTCAAATCTTGTGTTGGACACATTGATTTCTTCTAGTGTTCGTTTGTTATTTAAAAAAAATTGGATGATTTTTGATAAATTACTTGGCTGTGTTGTACTCTACATTTTTTTAATTCAAACATTATCTGTGCCAAGCAAGAAATGCAGATGACACAAGTACACCTGCATACAGTGAACTTGACGACTTCATCGGGTGATTTTCATTTGCTGTGTTATATTGCAACACTCACTGGCTTGTGTTACAATTTTCCTTTTCTCTTTAAGATTCCATCTGCCCAACCTTGGCTCTAGTTAGTCTCAGGATATGTCTGGAATGTTTATATTGCAACCAACCTGGTATCGTAAATGGAGTTCTTATTTGGTCTAGATAATGAAAACATGGAGTGAGATATAGAGGGAAACGCTGAGGTCAAAGAAGACAAGCCATCCCCTGCCACGCCCTAGCTCCTTAGCATCTCAGAAGACAAGAGACTGATCTCCTGCTCTCTGTGCTTATATTCTGATTCTGCCCAGCTACCTCACTCTTTGTCTTTCTGTCTATACAGACCTCCAGACCTCTATTGTTAGCTCGGAGCAAGCTGCCTTCTCTGACCTTCACTCAGCTTTTATTGGTACATGGAAGACATCAAGACATTATGTGAATGTGTATTTTGAAAATAACACAATTTCATTCTTCGTTGCTCAGCATGGCCTCTTTCCTTGAATTTGCCCATTAACTCTTTTCAGGGTTTCAGTGGAATTAACCTAGATGTCCATGTCATTGTGGGCATGAAGAATCTCGGTCATGTGTTGTTGACCAGTCTGGAACAAGGAATCTCATTTCAGGTGGTGTTCATCAAGGATATTATATCATACATTGTGAATCTCTGTGTGTGTGTGTGTGTGTGTGTGTGTGTGTGTGTGTGTGTGTGTGTGTGTGTGGTTTGTGTCATCAGAGAAGTCCTGGCTTTTTATAATGTTTGGAATTTTTCCTTGCCTCTTTTGTGAATCTGCTTTAGAGTCATTGATTTCCCATGTTGGTTATTGACACAGATTAAATCCGTTGGTTCTGGGTTAGCCTTTTTGGGAAATACTACATTCCTCTTTCAATCTTACGCTCGTATTTATCACTTTACATGTTTTATAAGCTCTTGAATTTACCATCATATGCAGGGTGCAGCAGTGGGAAGGCAGCAGCTGGTAATGTTTGGTATCCTGTTACATCAGTGTTGGCTTCTGCTTTGTGAATTCAGCAGTATCTCTCTTTGAGGATTCACAACTCTGGGGTAGAACGTTTAGAGGAACTCTGAGGGATATCCATGGATCTTATCCATCTCTTTCTCTCTCACAATTCACAAATTTGTGTCTTCCATTGGGTGATTCGGTTTAAGGGTTCTCATATTTGTTGATCCTTTCAAAGAACCGTAACTTGTTTCTCTGACCTTTGTTTTGAACTGAAATGTCCAGTTATTTCCAGGTCTAAAATTTCTTATATTATTTCACAAGTCCTTTGGGGTTTGGATTTTTTTAATATATAACTTCAAGATACATAATTACTATTCTTGAGAAAAATTTGAGTTTTCTAACTTGAAAATCTATAGCTATAACCTTGTCTCATAGAGATGATCATGTTTTGTCCGTTGTATCTTCTAGCAATCTGTGGTGGTGCCATTCTCCACCTGAAAAGGTGGAGGACATGGCAGAGGAAACATCATCGTGGGATCTCAGTGACGCCAACGTACAAGCAATATCAGGACCACTAAGTTTGACATGGTCTATCTCCACCCTTGTAAAAACTATGTGTTCCCTGAGCCACCTGGAGGAGAACAACTTTGAAACACCTGGAACAAAGAGATTTTATGAGGGCCTTGCCCAAAATGACATGCTTTATGAGAAAAAAAGTAATTATACCTTTGGCCAAATAAAAAACCATCGAAAGAGCCATCCCACCATGAGGCCAGCACATCGTGTCACACTCCCTCGTTTTCCACTGAAGAGGAGATGGAGTGAGCTGGCTCTGCCGACATTTTTCATAACTTCTCAACAAACAACAAGCAACAAAGGCCAGGAGGTAAGGGGAAAATGTAGCTAGGGCTTCTCAATGTCCATCTCACCTGATTTATACATGAGATATTAACTCACCTGTGAATTCTGTCCCACAGAGTGATTGTTTTAAGACAGTAAGAACATCTGAGGAGATAGAAAATTCTGCCTCTACTGGGGAAGAAGATGATGCTAAGAAAGAGGAGACCATCACTTTTAGTAGTACAACCCTGGATATATTGTGCTTTCTAGAAGACACCAAGTGTGAAATGAACCATGGAGCACATGATGATGCCAACATTACAGAGAATGATGCAAATGCAGATCTGAATGCCTTAATCAACGATATGACAAGGGATCTCATACATGCTGTGTCCCACCCACAGGTTGAAAACAAACAATCTAAAATAGTCAATGACATAATAATTATGGGGTTACCATGTCAATCTCCAAATGAAGAGCTCCAAGAGGCCACCATAGCCTCCAACAAGCATAGCAGAAGTGGCTGGAAAGGGGTGAGGAGGCAGCTTAGGAACCTATTTCGAAGTTTATGTTGCTGTCTCCTCATCCCGAGTACAAAAGATAAAGATCTAGGTAAGGGATAAAAGGAATGGGAAATGGAGTTCAAGGAAATGGTGAAATCAATGCAACAAAATTCACATATGTATTTGATCTTTCCTTTTCAAAGGCTCTTTGTCAATGATTGGTTGCACCCTTTCATAGGACAGCAACCTTAAGGTGTCTAATAATCTAGAAAGAGTTTTCCAAGAGAGCCCTCCTCATGAGGAATCTAAGGAAATTAAGTCAGAATCAGACAGCAGAGGTTGTTACCAGGGAGGATTAGGATGCAGGGAGATGGAAGGGACTAAGGCTTCGTGAAAGGGAGCAATGTTACAAAGAGAAGAATCTGGAGAAGACAGCTGTGGTGGCACAGGGACATACATTGTAAGTCAATCCATATTAAGGACACTAAAACAGTCTTTGTTTGTGTCTTTTCAGGGGTAAAAGATGAGGCCCAGGCCTGTGGTACCTAAAGCACAGGTCTGTGTTCAGCCTGGTGGGGCATAACAGACACTGGATGGAACCAGGCCAGAACAGAAAGGAGGTGTGCCCAAACCTCTTGTGCATGCCATACACTTCCAGCAGCCAGAGCACATGCTCTGTAATCCCCCTGCCCTGAAGAGTGGGTGACTTGATTTCATTCATCTATAGCACTAATGGCTGGATCATGAAGACAGACCATCAATTACTTGTTGAGGAAGAGGAACCCATCCTACTCCACAGTCCACATAAGAAAAGTAAGTGCACGACATGACTCTGTGTCCTCATCAGCTTCTCTCCTCCTCCCCGTCAACAGAATCAATGATCATATTCAAACAAGACTCACACTCTTTTCTCTTAGGTAGTAAAGAGGCACAGGAGAGGAGAGGAGACGCAGAGGAGTGTGGCAAGTAGATTATGTCAAGAGAGAAAATCATTAAGATAGGGAGGAGGGAAGGGCATGAATTTGGATGAGAAGGAGGAGATTTGTTCACAGTAAATTCCACTTTTGCAGGAGAAAAGTAAGAGATGGGGGAGTGGGGTGGTGACAGGGCCCAGAGTCATGCAGGAGAAGGATCAAACTTACCCTTAAGGAGATTTGGGGCTTATGAGGCATGGATATACAGCGGAGAAGGCCTCATCTTTCTGGTGGGTTGCAGCTTGTTCCAAGATACTGCAGGTGAATGCTGCCTGGGAAATCTGCTCTTGTCCTGAGATGCAAAGAAGGGTGACGCTACAAAGAACAAAAGCCACAGGGTTCCCTGGAGCCTCTTCCTCTTTCTGCTTGACCCAATGTTGGTTTGATCTGCTGACATCTGTGTTTTTCTGTTCATGAACATCGACCTTCAGGCCTGAAGGTGCTATCACAAATTTATGTCACTGAGGGGGATTCCATTACTTTGAGTAAAGGGAATTATACTTCTTTCTTGTCAATGGGTAATCAGGGCTTGACAAGCATGTGGAACATGACTGTACAGACAAGGCAAGCTCACTTGGTAATTTTCTGAGGCCAGTGCCACCTTAGGATTGAAGGAAACCTAATTGTCAATGAGCTGTAGATGACAGCTGGTGGTATGGTGTGCAGCTCGTATGACAGAACTGTCTGAAATTTTATCCTGCCCAACTTTCCTATAGGAAGCATGTTCTGGTACACCAGGGGCAACCCTGCTGACTAGGATTGCAGGAGTCTAACCTTTCAGGATCATTCAGGTGTAGTAAATTGCTGTCTTCTGTGGATCTCTTTGGTGGAACAGGAGTTTGTGCATCCTAATCTTGATGTCAATCAGTCATCCATGCTGAAATCTTTTCTCTGAAGTGGTCTGTTGTCCTTTATGACTGCTTATCATTTTGATCAGAATATATTTGATTGGACACATCTTGTACCTGGAGTCATGTTCAAGTCCTACACAGCAGCTTGCTCAGCCTAGTCGTAATGAAAATCATAGCTCAGTAGGTCATCATTTCATTCCAATGCTTCTGCCTTCATATTTTACTTGGTACATTTTCCATTACAGCCTTTCATAATCCTTTATTGTTTAGATTATATTTTGCTGAGTATAAATTCTTTTCTAAATTCTTTTCCAAACTAGACTCATTTGAATAACCTGTGAAGTTGCACCTTGGCTAATGTGAACAACACAGCTCCTCCTGGGTCAGTGATCAAAGATGGAGGCCTTGCTGTCCAGATGTACTTGCCCTATCATTGCTGTGAGCATCCACCATCCTGACCAGAACTGACTTCGATGGCATGCTTTAGTTGGAGTGGTGGTCTCTTTGTTTGTGTCCATTATAGGTTAAAAGAGAATTCTCACAATGGGGAAATGTACAGAGACCTACAAGTATGACCACAACTAACAATCTAGACAATAGTGGGGAGGCTCCCTTACATGCCATTCCCCAATAATGAGATTGACGAGTACTTTATATGCCATCCTAGAGCCTCATCCAGTAGCTGATGAAAGAAGAAGCAGACACCACAGCTAAACACTGAGCTGAATCTTGGAATCCAGTTTCAGAAAGAGAGAAGTGATGAGCTAAGTGGATAAGAACTGGCTGGAGAAACCCACAGAAAGAGATTAACTGAACAAGGCAGACTCATAAAACCCAGACTGATAGCTGGGAAACCATCATTGGACTGACCCAGATTCCCTGAATGTGGGTGTAAGCTGCAAGCCCTGGAAAGTGTATGGTACTTGAGAATGGAACCAGGATGTATCCCCAGTGAAAGAATAGACTTCAGAGCCCATTCCCCATGGAGGGATACTCCTTTAGCTTAGAGCCATGTGGGCGGGTCTAAGCCCTACCCTGAGTGATTTGACAGACATTGATGATTACTCATTAAAGGCCCCCCCTTCCATGGGTCATGGATGGGGGATGGAATGACGGGAGGTTCTGTGGAGGACATGGGAGGATAGGAGGGAGTGTGAACCAAGATCAATATGTAAATTAAGAAAATATTAAACAAAAACATGTGAAAATGATCTCAAAAATAACAGTAAACTACCAAATATTCCAATTACAAAGGGAGTACAGATATAAACAGAATTCTCTGCAGAAAAACCAAAATGGATAAAATCCACTGGAATTATTGTTCAACATCTTTGCTCATCAGGGAAATACAAATCAAAACTATTCCTGATACCATCTTACTCCTATCAGAATGGCTAAGATTAAAAATGCTGATGATAGTTTGTGTTAGAGAGGATTTGGAGAAAAGGAATACTCATCCACATTTTGTGGGAGTCCAAACATGTGCTTCCATTTGGGAAATAAATATGGCAGTATTGCAGAGAAATCTAAATAATTTACCTCACAAGTGAGCTATATCAATCTTGGGATATAACAAATGATGCAATCAGATACTTGATTACTTCCACAGTCTTTCAGTCACTATTATACGAGTGCATCTTGCAGATATATAGGGTAAGGGCTAGGGTTAGTTTGAGTGTTAGGGTTTGGTTCAGAATCAGGGCTATGGTTAAGATAGATTTGGGGCACAGATATTGATGTAGTTTGTGACAATCTGTGAGCTTGTGTGAGGGTGTGTTTAGAAGTAAGATTGTAGGTGAGCACAATAATATGTTCAAGTGCCTAGATGTGTGTGTTTGTGTGATCACAAGTTTTCTTCTGTCTATATGAGTGTAATATAAACAATGAGTATAGGTTTTGGTTTCTCTGAATATGTGCTTGAATAATAAAAGAGGTGGGTGTGTGTGTGTGAGAGAGAGAGAGTGTGTGTGTGTGTGTGTGTGTGTGTGTGTGTGTGTGCAAGTGTGCATAGAACTGACAATGTATGATGGACAAATGCATATATATGTTGAGTACAAGTGACTGTTGGTGCAATTGCTATGAAAAAATATTAGGATTTTGTGATGGATGCAAGAATGTGTGTTTATGAGCACAAAAAGAAGAAATGTATGCCAGAGTGTGTGAGTTTACATGAATACTAATGGCAGAATGTGTGTTTTATTGTGTGCTAGTATAGAGCATCATGCCCATATGATAGCCAACATGAAAAGAGCCACCATTGAAGAAACTATTTATAAAAGCTTACAGATTGATCCACTGAGGAAGGAGGGCAAGAGAGAAACACATTACAGAAGGTGAAAGCAGAAACCACAGAGAAAATCTGATTACTGCCTTGTTTCCTCTGGCTTGCTTCCTTGGCTAGCTTCTCCTAGTGTGCTCAGCTACCTGTCTTCTCCAGCCGTGTTCATGCTCCCAAAAATAGCCCCATGCACAGTGGATTAGGACCTCCATCATTAATAGTAATAGTAATGACTCACAGGGCCACAGGCCAACTGACAGAGACAGTTCCTGCACTGAGGTTTCTTCTTATCAGTTACTATGTAGGGTTGTGTTAAGCTCATAAAAACTAACAAGCACATGGCATATACTTATGTGCAAGATGTATGAAGAATGTGTGAAGTTGTTACTATCTAAGTGTATAACTGACCATGCTGATATCACTTTAAGCATGTTAGAGTGAGACACAGTTTTTAAACTATTTATTTAACTTGCAGGTGTGTGAGCATTCAACAGTGTGAGCATATACAATTGCATGCAAAATGAGAATAAATGAGTGCACTAGACAGTGTGGATATATTTGGTCCTTTGGAAGAATAGATAATTATATTAGTCATTTATATTTGTTGGCCAACTAGCATTTACCAAAAACCCATAATATGCCACACAAGGTTCTGAGTACAGTTTGCCCCTGCCTAACACACTAAGCACTCAATAGAAGTCAAGGTAACAGCTGTGAAAGATATCTGCAGAACCTGCCCTCCATGCTACAGCTTCCTGGCTGGGAACTGCATTGGAAGTTAAATGGATAGGAGTGGCCAGAGCAGGTGCTTTGCAGTCTCCTGGCAGTGTGGGCCTAATGCTAAACATTATCAAATGCTGGATGTTAGCAGCCAGTAATGGAGCTGGACATGGGGATCCACAGGCCTAGAGAGGAGGTGATACTGCAGAAGCTAGAACTTGGCAGAAGGTGCTATAAACTAATGATGGAGCTGTGCCAGGCTAAACAGGCTGCTGTCTGCCATCTACCCTAATGTGTTCAAGCGAGAAAGCAACCGTCAGGGCTTCAAGCTCATTCTCCCTACAGGAGAGACCATCTGGACCCATATGCCCCTGGCACAAACAACATTGGCTACTCTAAAAACTCTAAAACTCCAGGAGCACAGACACTGAGGTCGACAATTAATAAATGGAATCTCCTCAGACTTAGATAGAATATGGAGTCAAGAATACACTCATTCACAGCTGAAGGGAGTGCAAACTTGTAGAACCATTTTGGAAATCAATATGTTGGTTTCAAGTAAAATTGGGAATCAATCTACCTCAAGACCTAGTGATAGAGCTCTTTGGCATTTACCCACAAGATGTTCAATCATATCACCTGGATATTTTTTCATCAATTTTCATAGCAGCATTATTTGTAGTAGCCAGAACCTGAAAACAATATCCTTCATGAAAAGAATGGATAAAAATGATGGGGTACATATACACAATGGAGTACTACTCAGTCTTTAAAAAAAATCACAGGTAAATAAATGGAATCATACTAACACAGAAAGACAAAGTATGTAATCACTCAAAATGAATATTTTACATAAAGCAAAGAATGATCAGCCTACATTTCACAACACAAGAGAAGAGAGGAAATAAAGAGGATCCTAAGAGAGACATACATGAAAACCCTCCCCCGAATGAAGAGAAAAGGGACAAGATATCCTCAGTAAATTCAGAGTGTGGGAGAAAAACAAGGCGGGAGGTACAAGAGAAATGAGTGAAGGATGGATCTGGAGATCAATAGATCTAGAAGCAATTGATCAGGAAGGTCTAGTTGGGGGATTACAAAGAACGAGAGCAAGGAAAGAGATACTGTGATACAGGAAGTCACTATAGTATTATCCAACTGGCACCTGGAAAATCTCCAGGGATCCACGAGGATGACCCCACTAAGAATCTGAGCACTAGTGGAGAGGTTATCCTAAATTGAACCTCCCCTATAATGGGATTGAGTACTACATTAAATGCCAACCTAGAACCTTCATCCAGTAGCTGATGGAAGCAGAAGCAGAGACCCATGCCTAAGCACTGACCCAAAATTCTCAAGAACGGTTGTAGGGAGGGGGAATGATGAACAAACCCAACTAAGAATCTGAGTACTAGTGAAGAGGTTGCTTTAAAGGCCCTTCCCCTATAATGGGGTTGATGACTACATTAAATGCCAATGTAGAACCTGTATCCAATACCTGATGGAAACAGAAGCAGAGATCCATGCCTGAACAATGACCCAATATTCCCAAGAATGGTTTTAGGGAAGGGGAGTGATAAACAAATGGGTGAAACCTACATGAAGTTAAACGCACAGACACACCTGACCTAAGCAAGTGGGAGCTCACTGACTCCAGACTGACAGCTGGAGAATTGCATAAGACCCAACCAGGCCAGCTGACTTTGAGTGACAGATGGGGCCTTGGAAAGCCTATGGACCACTGGCACTGGAACTAGTATTTGTCACTAGTGAATGAACTTGCTTTTTGAGCCCACTCCCTATGGAGGTAGGCTCTCTCAGCCTAGATACAGAGGGGAGGGCCTAAAGTCTGCTCTAAATGCTTTCACAGACTTGCATGATTCTCCATGGGGAGCCTTACCCTTTCTGAGGAATGAATAGGGGCTGGGATGGGGAGATGAGGAGTATAATGGGAGTTCGGGGGGAGGGGAGGAGAGGGAACGGAGATTGCTTTGTACAAATAATATTTTTTTAATATTTAATAATATTGTTTTTAATTTTAAAAAAATTAAATAACAAATATATACAATTACATAAATAATAAGATGGAGAAAAACGAAAAGGAAAGAAGATGGACTCCTCTGTCTTAATGAAGACATGGAGGAAGGGCACAGGGAAGAGAGATCTAGAAATAGGGGTGAGCACAGCAATAGTATTTTAAAAGTCTGATTCCTTATAGTCTTATTTCTTAAATATATGACATGAGGAATACAAATGCAGTAAGACTATCTCCCATTATTCCAAACATGCCATGATGTAGTGCAACATTCTAACACCTAAGAAACAGCAAGAGGGCTTTGAAGCAGCAAAAAAGAGCTGAGGAGGGTGTGATCTGTGTGATGTCTCAGCCAGGAGATAATTCCGGATATTCAGTTGGGCCACAGAGAGGGAAGGAAGCCTGTGAATAAACAGAGAATGACATTACCAATTATGGAAATGTCACTAGTAACACTATGTGCTCATTTCATAGAAAATTGTAAGCTAAGTGCTTTGTGGAGGTTATAGTTGGCATTATTAATCAGTATTCCCCTGGCCTAAAAGGGCTCTGTTTGTGCTAGTTTATACCAGATACTATAATATTCCCTTAGGCCCCTGTTTTTATGAGTTTACAAGGATAAACAATGTGTTCCTCTCCCCTCATATCTTGCTAAGGAGACTGTGTAATAGTTGTTGAAACAGAAGTTTCTCTGTGAAAATGTGCTCAGATCCAATGTGTGCATTTGTTCTTCACTCGCCTTAGACACTGTAAGGCACTAAAGCTACTCCTAATGCCTTGGTACAGAGCCCTGGATTTACACACTGTATGAAATCAGATCTGAACAAAGTCTCCGCACTGGTTGATAGGTCTTTATATCTAGAGAAGCAGTTGCAGACCCTGGAGTCCTAAGGCTTCCTTGGGTTCTACTAGTTCCTAGGGAGATAAACAGCAAGGATCCCTACACTTGGATGTTTCCTTCATAACATAGAGTCCACATAACTGAAATAGCTGCTGACCATGTAGGTGAGTCCACTGTGTTCATGAGGTGCAGACAGGGAGAGTAGCTCTGCCGATCAGTTCTGATTCGGTGACCCTGAAGATATGAACACAGACTGGGCACCTCAGAGTCAATGTTCATAGTGATCTGAGTGCAGATATTGACACAGATCTTTGTATTTGACACATTTATATAGGGTTTGTCTTTTTTCCTCTCTATTTTATCCTTTATCAGAATTAACATTTGTGAACTTTAGATAATTCTATGAATAGATTTTATAATTCAACACAGCTAAAGTTATTTGGATACTTCATTGGTTTTGCATTTATCAAACCTTAATACGTAAATTCAAAATGTTGATAAGGGCCAGCATGGTAGTACACTGTGGGAAGATGTTTGTCATACAACCTGATGAGCCAAGTTCCATCCCTGCATCCAACTTTTTGGAAGAAGGAAACTGTGATGCAAATTGTCTTCTGTTCTTCATTTTTATGCCATGGCATGTGGGTGCATGCATACAAACTCACATCAACACAAAACAGATAAACATACAATAAATGCATGTAAAAAGTCTTTTATTATGATAAATGAGTTTTTGCAAGCAACATCTGTATAATTGTTAGTATAGCCATCACCACCATAATATTAAGCATGTAATATTTAGGATAGTCAATATTAATTTTCTTGGTTTTGTGAGACATGATTTCTCTGTATTGCTTTGGAGCCTGTACTGGAACGAGATCTATAGACCAGGCTGGACTTGAACATACAGAAATCCACCTGTGCCTACCTTCCAAGTGATGAGTGTAAAGGTGAGTGTTACCAATGCCTGGCATCATTATTTCTATAATTAACATTTTGGGACAATTTTCTGAATAGATGCCACGGTAGTTGATATTAATGCACCATTTCACACAGTTTAATCAACATCAAAAGAAAAATGCAATGACCCAGTCAGGAATTCCATCAGGATGGAATTTGCAAGTAAACAGGGTTTCAAAGTTGATTGTAGAAGCATTTAGCATGATTAGCAAGAAAACAGAAATCTTCAGTTCTGAACTATTAATATCATCAGCACCTGGGTTCAAAATTCGGGCACCTGTGAAAGACCAGCTGTATGATGATGAGTGGAAGGTGTTCCAGGGCACTACCAACCTTGTTAAGAGAGGGTATGTCCTACATGCTCCTTCATCAACATAAAAGCACAATTGTGTCTTTTAACAATCTCAGAAATTACTGAGTATCAAACTCACAATGTACAGAAATTTCAAATGCTGAACCTGTCAGATATCTCTGAGTTCCTAGGTAACCTCTTCTGAGGTGAACATCTTCAGTTATTCCAAATTAAAAAATAAATACAAATGACCAATGACATGTTGCACAAAAATATACCAGTCCTCTGTCTCTCTCTAAATTTCCTACTTCCTAACTTTCTCTCTGCTTGCTCTCCTAGCTGTACATAAGTTGACAAGTTACACAGTGAAATTAAAGCTGAAAGTCAGATTTCAGCTTCAGAAGAAGAATAGCAGAATGAAAATCGAGTCTTCAGTGAGAAGAGAAAGTGGATTTCAAGTTTCAGAAACGGAGGGAAAGTAGATTGGGTGTGAAATCACAGAAATGTACATTAAGTCCAGATGCAGAGAAAAGGGAGAGAAGGAGAAGGAGGAGGAGGAGGAGGAGGAGGAGGAGGAGGAGGAGGAGGAGGAGGAGGAGGAGGAGGAGGAGGAGGAGGAAAAGATGACTAGGCAGAAGATGGGCATCAAGGTCTACAGGAGGAAAAACAGGCAGATGAGAGTGGAGGCCCTGTCACAGACAGGGATGTTACCCAACTGAGCTCCAGATATATTCAAGAGATTGTCATTTGTCAATCCTCAAAAATATTAACTGGGCAACAAGAAATATTATAGAAATTAATTTTTAATTTTCCTGAAATTTAGACAGCTTTGTCTCCATGCAGGGCAGAGAGACACATAGGTCCAATGCCTTGGAAAAAGCAACATAACAGAATAAACAGAATGTAAGTCAAACAAATAAAGATTGAGTTTACTCTTCCTGTTGAGCAAACAGGGGACCAAAGATAATTATAGAGAGAAAAAGAAGTTCCCGTCACCTCCTATGATGTTAGTCTTCACTTCAATATTGTCAATAAAACAAGGAATCAATTTCCACAGGTTAGTCATGATGCAAACAAACAAATTATGTCAGAGGGCAAAGAAAACAGAGCTCCATCTTAAATGGCCCGAGAAATGAAACATTTTGATTGGGTTAATCTGGTATGGCAAGAGTATCTCAATCTATCACCCTCCTTTCAGTTCTAGGGATTCTGATGGGAAATCACATCAGGATCTTATAAGACAGATGAGATGACCTTCCTTCCTCTGAGGCACATAGATGTGTCTCACATGTCCGTGGGTGCCTAGGATACAGGGCACCTTTTTATGGTATCTTAGTGTAAGTAAATGAGTATATCTTTTAAATCTACCAGTCTGTTTCAAGCAAAAGGAACTGAACACCAAAAGTACAGAGATTAGGATCATAAAAGAGAAATGTTGATACACAATGTTAGGGCCTGACATATGCTCCAGGACATAAATTATCCTAGATAACTTCCTGACTGGCTAAAATCAGTGTCCATGACACAGGGACCAAAAATCTTCCTGAGACTACCATTTTCTTTGTCACATTTTATCATCCCTTAAGGGTAAAAGGTCTCCGTCATGGGTTGAATTTGCTATGTCCTGACCCATTTGTTTGATCTCTTGGTCCCCTTATGCACTCCTGTTTGAGTAATTACTGAACTCTTGGGTGTGTGGCCTGGCTGGAGGCAGTGGGCACTTAAGACACCTGGGGCACCATGTATGAAGTGAAAGGCGCTGCCTCTGCCTCACATTCTGCTGCCAGTGCCAACAGCTGAGTCCATGAACAAGCAGTTCCAGATACCCTGAAAGCCCAAGAAAAACACCCCTTCCTCTCTGAAGTGATATGGCATAGAATTGTCAGGAGCCATGAAAAGAACTAGAGAATGGTGATGGGATTTGGCTGGCTGTGTTTGGTCCACAGCTCACATGATCTCACAGGGAGCCACTGTGAGAAATGAGAGTCCCAAACCCATATAAGGTACCAGCTGGGACTGGATCTCGTCCTTACTCTGCGGTGAACCTCTTACTAGACTACAAAGCAGTTGGACTCAGGGTTTGATCTGAGAGCATTTTTAGTATCATCTTCGGAATTGAAAGTCTGTGATCTGGACTGATTTGAACACTGAGTTTGCTTACAGGGTGTTGGTTTGGGGCTTGATATATGGTTCACAGTTTTGGATTATTTTGAACTTTGCTTCTTTTTTTTTTTTTTTTGCTTATTCTGAGCATTTTCTATCATCTATTCACTTATCTTTGTCACTTTCTACAGTCTTATTTCATTTTTTTAATACTTATCATTATTTCTTCTTTTATCTATCCATCCCAGTTCCCTCTTCCTCCTTCCTTTCCATGTTCCCTGACACCCTTCCCATCTTACCCCCCCCACACACACACATTCAACAGTGAGGGTGATGCCTTCCAGGAGGGATCATCAAAATTTGTCAAGTCATTTGCAATAGGGACTAGGTCCTCCCTCTTACCTCTAAGCTAAGGGAGTAGCCCTCCAAGAGGAATGTGCTCCAAAATCCTTCCATGCACCAGGTATACATCCTGGTTCCAATTTTAGAGGTCCTTAGACTTCTCAGGTCTTCTGAGAACCACATTAAGGAGGTCTGATCAGTTCAATGCTGGATTCCCAGCTAGCAGACTGCAGTTCATGAGCTCCCCATTGTTCAGGTCATCTATATATGTAGGTTTCTGTAACCTGGTCTTGACCCCTTAGTTTATCACACCTCGCTATCTGCAGCTGGATTCCAGGACTTCTGCTCAGTGTTTAGTTTTGGGTGTATGCTTCTGTTTCCATCAGCTACTAGATGAGGGCTCTATAATGGTAGATAAGTGGGTTATCAATCTCATTATCAGAGAGGAGTGTTTAAATTTGAATTTACCTTGTTGCTCATAATATTGTTAGTTGGGTCATACATGTAGGTTTCTGGACATTTCTCTATAGTCAGTTTTCTGTTCACACCTATAATGGCCCCCTCCATCTATTATCTATTATTCTCTCTGTCTGTCTGTCTGTCTGTCTGTCTGTCTGTCTGTCTCTCTCTCTCTCTCTCTCTCTCTCTCTCTCTCTCTCTCTCTGTCTCTCTCTCTCTCTCTCTCTCTCTTATTCCCTGACTCAATCTTCCTAGTCCAACATGCTCTCCTCTCCTTCCCTTCTTTTACTCCTAGCTCCCTCTCCACTCAGTGCCCCCCAATATACTCAGGTGATCTTGTTCCTTTCCCTTTCGGTGAGAGACCTTGTATGAATCTCTTAGTTTCCTCCTTGTATCCTAGACTCTTTGGCGATGTGAATTATAGGCTGCTGATCCTTTGCTATATGTCTAAAATCCATATATAAGTGAGTACATACCATGGTCTCTTTTTGTGACTGGCATACCTCATTCAGGATGGTTTCTTCAACTTCCATCCATTTGCCTGCAAATTTTAATATTTCATTGTTTTTTTTCTCTGCTGCTTAGTATTTCATTGTGTAAATGTGCCACATATTTTTATCCATTATTCGGTTGAGGTACATCTAGGTTGCTTCCAGGTTCTTGCTATAACAATAATGCTGCTATGAACATAGTTGAACAGATGTCCTTGTTGCATGAATGTGAATCATTTGGGTATATACCTAAGAGGGGTATTGCCAGGTCTGTGGTAGACTGGTTCCAATTTTCCAGAGGAAACAACATACTGAGCTGCAAATTGGCTGTACAAGTTAGCACTCCCACCAGCAGTGGAGGAGTGTTCTCCTTTTTCCACATCCTCTCCAGCATAAGTTGTCCCTGGTGTTTCTAATTTTAGCCATTCTGGCAGTATTAAGATGGTATCTCAGAGTTGTTTTGATTTGCATTTCCCTGATAGCTAAGGATGATGAGTACTTTCTTAAGTGTTGTTGAGCCTTTTTGTTTCCTCTATTGAGAATTCTCTTTAGTTCTGCACCACAAGTTTTAATAATTTTGGTGACTAGTTTCTTGAGTTCTTTGTATATTTTGGAGATCAGCCCTCTTCAAATGTAGGGTTGGTGAAGCTCTTTCACAGTCTGTGGGCTGCCCTTTTGGTCTTGTCAACTGTGTCCTTTGCCTTAGAGAAGCTTCTAAGTTTGAGGAGGTCACATTTATTCATTGTCGATCTCAGTGTCTGTGCTACTAGTGTTATGTTCAGGAAGCAGACTCCTATATCATTTTGTTGAAGGGTACCTCCCACTTTCTCTTCTAAGAAGTTCCATGTGGCTGGATTCATGTTGAGGTCTGTTATGATGTGTTTCCTTATATGTGAATTATATTTTTTCTGGGAGCATGCAGTATATTTTTTTAAATATGTGTTTTGTTTTTTAACTATGATAGGCTGCTATTCCTTTGCTGGTCTTGACTGTTTGGTGTTATGTGTCATTCTTGTGTCTGGGTGTGTCTTTTCTTAGTTTGGGGATTTTTCTGATAAGATGTCATTTATGTTCTTGTCTATGGCATTAACTTTTTCTTATTCTCAATCATCTATGCCTATAATTTGAGGTTTTTTGTTTTTTCTTCCCATGGAGTTTCACATTTTCAGTTTTCCAGTTGAGTTAATATGTTTTTATGTTTCATCTTCATTTCCATAGATTCCTCTTCAATGTTTCTACATCGTTATTGAATTCTGTTCTCAAGTGTTATCTTTGTCACTTCCATAAGCCTTATGTTTGTGTTTTCATGGGCAGCACTCAGGTTTTTATTTTTCTTAAGTTCTTTTTCCTTACTTTCACTGAGCTATGTCTGTATATTCTTGAAACTACTTGAATTTATGATGAAGTTTATGATTTTTGTTTTAAGTTCCTTGTCTTAGGGTTCATCTAGATAATTCTCATTGGCAAACATTTCTACAGGACTGGTAGTTTTGGTAGACAAGATACTGGATTGATGTTTCATGTTGTTGATATTTTTACAGTGGCATCTGTGAATGTGGACTTCTTTTGTTAGTTATTAGTATGATATTAATAGTTCAGGTTGGAGCAGAACAGAGGATGTAGAAGCTGGTTGGGCCTAGAGGTTGGAGACACTTTGGTACAATGAAGTCAGATGTGCAAATAGTATTGGACTGGTGTACAGGCTATGACTCATGGGCCAAAACTGGAGTGTGGGGATAAATCTGGCTGGGTGGAAAATTTGGATTTGGCTTGGAAAGGGCCTGTGGTTGGGAGATAGGGTCTTATTAAGAGCTCCTCCTTGTTCAGGTCAGCTATCTCTATGTGTTTCTGCAGCATGGTCTTGTCCTTCCTCTCTGCATCTGGATTCTAGTTCTGCTCAGTGTTTAGTTGTTTTAGTTGTGGGTGTCTGCTTCTGTTTCCATCAGCTACTAGATGAGGATTCCTTGATGGTGGATAAGGTAGATGTTAATCTCCTTATCAGGGAAGGGCATTTATGGTAGCCTTTCCACTGTTGCTCAAATTGTTTGTTGGGGTCAGTCTTGTAGGTCTCTGGACATTAATCTCTAGTCATTTTTCTCTTCATACCTATAATAGCACCCTCTTTTATGTTCGTTCTGTCTCTCTCTCTCTGTCTGTCTCTGTCTCTGTCTCTGTCTCTGTCTCTCTCTCTCTCTCTCTCTCTCTCTCTCTCTCTCTCTGTCTCTCTCTCTCTCTCCTGTCTTCAGGAAGGTCTTTTTATTATAGTATTTTTTATTCAAATTTGAATCAAGCTTGATATATATATATATATATATATATATATATATATATATATATATCTCAATCCCAGTTCCCTCACCTTCCCCTCCTCCTCTGTCCCCCCAAGCCCCCATCTCATCCTATTTCACTCCCCAGGGAGGGTGAAGCCTTCCATGGCGGATCTTCAAAGTCTGTCATATCGTTTGAAGCAGGGCCTAGGCCTTCCTAAAAGGAAGGGTCTTGGGTGTGGTACTAGGGTTTTTATTAATTATTATTATTGCAGAGAGTACTTTCAGCCCAACTGGCTTAACTTCCTTTAAGGTATGTGTGTGTGTGTGTGTGTGTGTGTGTGTGTGTGTGTGTGTGTGTGTATACAAATATGGTATATAATTTGAGGTAAATATAAAATAATATGATTCTTTGTGATTTTATCAAACAATCTTGGTTTATTGGTTCCTGGTTCCTCCTTTTATTGATGTTCCTCACTTTTTCACACTTGAAGACCCCATCCTTGTTTATCCATTTCCCATTTTATATTAATTATTTCCTGCTATTACTCTGCTGCCATAGACTGATTATACCTTCCTTCTTCCTGTGGTACTTATATCTGAATATCTGGAGCTAGGAACCTCAGCAGAAAGAGAACATATATTTTTTCTTTAGAGGTGTAGGTTACCTCACTCAATATAGTTTTCTAGGTCTGTCTGTTTAACTGCAGATTTCCATAGTTTCTTTTTTCTTTACAGCACTTAGTATTTCATGGTGTGTATGTGACACATTTGACAACCCACTCCACACTCTGCAGATACTTGCCCAGCAAAGCTTGTAACTGCTTATCCACAACATCCTGGAAATGAAATCAACACAAATGTCCTTCAACAGGTGGATGGTTGTTTTTGATTGAACATTTGTGGCCATTAATATTTAAAGTTATTATTGAAAAGTATGCTTTGAATGCAGTCTCTCTGTCGGTTTTTGTCCTATCTGTTTTCTTGATTGATGGTTTGTATTCAATGAAGGAACTCTTAACAGTCAACCAAGTCAAACAATAGGCAAAACATGATGGGTATTCCTCCAGTGGTAGGCAAATAACCAATTAGTACATCTAGTCACATTCAGTGTCATTGGTCACTGGAGATATCACTCAATACACTCACTCCAAGTATCTACACAGATATTTTAGTTACGGTTTCTATTTCTGTGAAGAGACTCCATGACTATGGAAACTCTTTTCTTCTTAATAAATTTTTTTTTATTTTATCTTATTTTGCGTATGAATCCCAGTTCTCTCTCTCTTCTTGCTCCCAGGACCCCTAGTCCCCTTTCCACACAGTACCCTCCCCCAACTCCACATGGAAAGTGATGCCTTCCAGGAGGGATCATCAAAAT
Source organism: Cricetiscus sungorus (assembly GCA_030556225.1). Lineage (NCBI taxonomy): Eukaryota > Metazoa > Chordata > Mammalia > Rodentia > Cricetidae > Cricetiscus > Cricetiscus sungorus. Next base: position 2,206 of record JANBXA010000649.1, on the reverse strand, counting down.
CTGTCAACTCATTTGGAGTAGGCTCCAGGCCCTCACTCCTGCCTCTAGGCTAAGGGAGTATCTCTCCATGGGCAATGTGCTCCCAAAGTCCTTTGGTGCACCAGGAATACATCCTGGTTCCACTGTCAGAGGTCACTTAGACTTCCCAGGCCTTCTACCTAAGATCCACATTCAGGGGGTCTGAGTCAGTCCAATACTGTTTTCCCAGCTGTCAGTCTTGGTGTCCGTGAGCTTCCCACTTGTTCAGGTCAGCTGTATCTGTGGGTTTCTGTAGCCTGGTCTTGACCCATTTTCCTATCACCCCTCCTCCTCTGCAACTGGATTCAAGCAGTTCAGCTCACTGTTTAGCTGTGGGTGTCTGCTTTGTTTCCATCAGCTACTAGATGAGTGCTCCATGATGGCAGATCAGTTAGTTATCAATCTCATTATCAGGGAAGGCCATTTAAGGTTTCCTTTACACTGTTGCTCAGATTGTTAGTTGGCTCCATCCTTGTAGGTCTCTAGACATTGCTCTAGTCAGTTTTCTCTTCCAACCTATAATGGCTCCCTCTTTTATGGAACCTCTCTCTTTTTTCTCTCCTCTAATGCTCTCCTGACTCAATCTTCCTAGTCCCACGTGCTTTCCTCTCCTCCCATCTCTTTCTCCACCCAAAATGCTCGGGAGATCTTGTTCCTTTCTTGTTCTGTAAGGGACCTTGTGTGAATCTCTTTGATTCCTCTTTGTATCCTAGTTTCTCTGCAGGTGTGAATTGTAGGCTGGTGATCCTTTTCTCTATGTCTAAAATCCATATATGAATGAGTACATACTATGTTCGTCTTTTTGTGACTGGGGTACCTCATTCAGTATATTTTCTTTAAGTTCCATCCATTTGCCTGGGAACTTCAAGATTCCATTGTTTTTTTTCCTGCTGAGTAGTATTCCATTGTGTAAATGTGCCACATCTTCTTCATCCATTCTTCCATTGAGGGTCATCTAGTTTGTTTCCAGGTTCTTGGTAATATAAATAATGCTCCTATGAATGTAGTTGAACAGATATCTTTGTTGTGTTGATGTGGATCATTTGGGTATATGCCTGATTTCCCTTGTGCTCTCTGTAAACACTAGGACTGCATGCCCTGTGCATATCTTCACCTTAACAATAACTAATAAATACACACAAAGAATGCATTTAGACAGATAAAAGGTGGAGAAGGCAGACATGTCGTTGAAGGTCTGATGTTAGGGCCAATATCTAGTCACAAAACCAAACTCTTTGGCCAATAAAACCAAAAACACTCACTAGAATAAAGGAAGAGATTACTCTATTTTGAGATGGGCCCCACTATGATTCAAACTGAGACAGAGAAAAGTATGTGGGGTCCTACCTTGAGCATCAGTAGCTCAAAAACTTCCCAATCTAAATTACAACAGTGAAATGAACTCATCTCTTTGGTATTAATATCTTAAAGTTTTTTAAATAAAGTGAGCTGGGTATCCAGCATGGAACTGACTCAGGGTAACTGAACACGGATCTCAGCTAGTAGGCCTGGACAGTTTAAATGGCCTTTGGACAATGGAACAAGGATGTATCCTTGGTGCACAAAAGGATTTTGGGAGCACAACCCCCATGGAGGAATACTCCCTTAACCTAGAGACAGGAGAGAAGGCCTAGGCCCTACTCCAAATGACTTGACACATTTAGATAACCCCTCCTGGAAAGCATCACCCTACATGTAGAATGGGGATGGGGAGGTGAGTGTGTTCAGGGGACATGAGAGGGTGGGAAATTGGGAAAGATATAGAATGGGAGGGAAAGAAAGTGGGAGGGAAGAAGAGAAGGAGGGAGGAGGAACTGGTATAGATATGAAAAATAAAAATAAGAAAAGGACAAAAATAAAAAAATAATAAATAATAAAAATAATAAATAATAAAAAATAATAAAATGAGCTGTGTTAATTCCAAACGAAAAATAATCCTCACATTGTTAATAGGAATGCTCCAATACTAGATTGTAGATAACTCTGTGTTATGCGTTATTATTCTTTAAGGCTATTACAACAGAGTTTGACAGAAAAATAAACATTATTAAAATGTTAACTTTTGTGAAATGAGCAACATCATTACATGCTGCTTACTTCGCTGTGTAGGAGAAACTTTACAAGACACCAGCTGTAACAATTCCAGGACAGACTGAACACCTCACACAGTGAGAGAAGCTTTGTTGGG
>JANBXA010000648.1:0-17571 GCA_030556225.1 Cricetiscus sungorus | reverse complement strand
TGATGGGAGATGTGATTCTGTATATATGTTTCTCATACTGTTAATAAAGCCCTGTGGCCAATAGAAAACTAGATAGGTGGGGCTAGGAGACTAGGAGGAGGAAATAGGAAGTGGGAAGGAGGAGTCGACATGTAGCCCGGGAAGGAGCAGGATGCCAGCCACGGCCTCCCGGATAAGACGACCACGTGGAAATACTTAGATAAGTAGAAATGGGTTAATAATTAAGGCAGCGCTAGCCCATAAACAGTAATGGTAACTGGCCAACAGGATTGTATCAAATACAGAGTCTCTGAGTGTTATTTGGGGCACATGTGGTTGTGGGACTATGGCATCAGAACCAGCGGCAGCCGGCGGTGAAACCTGCTGTAAAATAATGGTGTCAGAAGCGGGATTGAGAACTTTCATTTAAAACTTAACAAAAGCTTAAAAAATAGTTTTAGAAACAAGGGAACAGAGACTAGCAAGACTTCTTAGTAGCAGCATTTTCTTGGTTGGATTTGTTTTGCTGTAGACAGAGAGTTTCGCGGCTCCTTTAAGGGAAGTTTCCAAAATTAGCATAAGCGGCAAAAACCGCCTTGCTTTTAAAGAGCTCTGCTAACAATTCATTGGTGTGTACAAGAGCTGCAATGAAGGTTTACACTGTGTTTTAAAAAAAAATACGCTGGCTTGGGAGAGAAAAAAGAAACGGGATACAATGATTTAAAAAAGAAAAAAGGAAATGGAATGGATGGGTATGGTGGCACACACCATTAATCCCAGCACTCGGGAGACAGAGGCAAGCAGATCTCTGTGATTTCAAAGTAAACCTGGTATGCAGTGAATTCCAGGACAGATAAAAGTTACACAGAGAAACCCTGTCTCAAAATATGTAAAAATAGAAGTAGAAGAAATAGAATAATAAAAAAGCCACGTAAAGATGGAAAACACAGAGAAATTTTGGATACTATACGTGCTTCTGTTGTCTTTAAATTATTTGATTGCTGAGAAAACAACTACTAATAAAAGAAATGCTGCTAGATTAATTCAATTTATATATTTTAAAAATGCTTTGACTCAAAAATTCAAGCCTAAGGACAAGTTACTGGGAAAAAGGATTTCTATTTTTATTTCCACAGAAAATGAAAAGCTATGGATTCTTTCCAGACTTATGTGGTTTGATCAAGCCAGACCCCCTGAAACAACTCCCCAGGTGATCCAACATTCAAAGCAGTTGAGACAAAGCCTTGCAGACTACTGCCAAGATTTCTGTGTCTTCTTTGGACCCCCATGACAGCGCCCTCTACCAGCAGGAAGTAGTTTGGATAGAACGACGCCCAAATTCCCAAATATTGTTTACAAATGTTTGTTTTCATTTAAATGGGCTTGGTTATAAATGACTATAACCAAAAGCAATCTTTTTAAAGGGAAAAGGGGAATTATGGTATGGATATGAATACTTTGCTTTGGAATGGATTTTCTTTTATTGATACAATTTAAGGTCAATTTTGTGATATGTATATTTCTCCTCTTGTTTAGGTATTGTGTTTATATAGCTCATTTAGAAATGTAATGTATAATTTAGTACAGATTATAGAGAATTACCTATGATAATGAGAACTTATAGTTAAGTTAGTTAGGATTTCTAGATATGCAGAGATGTATTTGAGATGAATAGGCATTCTTCAAACCTTTCAAAGACCTACAGAATATGGCATTTAAAATGGTTTAAGGTTTTTCTTGACAGTGAGGCACAACTGCTCCTGGTAACACCACCTGCATCAAAAAGGAAGATGGACATTGAAGAAACTCGTTATGAAGTTTGCTTCTAATATGGCAAGACTAGCCATTTGAGCAAGGTACTTCTCTTGTCTAGACTGTTTGACTTTATGTTGTAGAAACTGGACATGCAGGACCCACAAAAAGGTAACTGCTGATGCAAGATGGACATTGCTACAGGATTCCTGTTTCATGGAAGAGGCTGCCAGACAGCCAGATAGTCTACAGGACACAGAGAAAAGTTTCCTGCCTTATTGAGGAGTCTGGACACACATTATGGCCTATGGACTGAAGATGGAACATTACAGAAGAACTTCGGGTGACTGACCAGGCAATGAATTGTCTCTGTCATTTCTAGAGTTTATATATTATCCTTCTGTGGTCTTTGAAGGAGTTGAAGACAGATAGTTATAGTTTTCCTTAGTTAGGATTAAAAATAAGTTACATATAGGTCTTTAGACTGACAAAGATAGGATAGATGATATTTTCTTTAAGTCTTACAAAATGTTAATGGACTAAATATTGTTAACTGTGATTCTTATTTGATAACTGTTGTATGGTATATTTTGCTATGTTAAGGTTAAACCCCTTCTTTTACTTTAGACAGAAAAGAGGAGATGATGGGAGATGTGATTCTGTATATATGTTTCTCATACTGTTAATAAAGCCCTGTGGCCAATAGAAAACTAGATAGATGGGGCTAGGAGACTAGGAGGAGGAAGAGGAAGTAGAAGGCGGAGTCGAGATGTAGCCCGGGAAGAAGCAGGAAGCCTGTCGCGCGGCTCCCCGATAAGACGACCACGTGGAAATACTTAGATAAGTAGAAATGGGTTAATGATTAAGGCAGAGCTAGCCCATTAACAATAATGGTAACTGGCCAACAGGATTGTATCAAATACAGAGTCTCTGAGTGTTATTTGGGGCTGGCACGGCTGTGGGCCCAGACTGGCGGGCTGGCGGAAACTTACATGCTACAAATGTCAGTGTGGTATTGAAGTAATTAAAACATAAACTCCATGCTGTTGAATCTGTCACTTTCCAAATGGCGTACTGATTTTACTAAATATCAAGTATCAATTTCTAAAATCGACTGGGTACTCTATTTGTTACTAAAAATGACATATCCTGCCTTGATGGTAGTCCATCATCAACTCACTGATATTTGAAACCTGGCCACTGTAATTGCTTACTCTTATGTCCTTCATTTCAATTAAGAACCCTCTGATTACAAACATGAGATTTAAAACAGAAAATCAGCCAGTGCATAATTCTTACCATCACTGTGGCATTTCTAGTTTTCTTCATGTGGAACTTAAAAGTTACAATACTAAATACTCACACATGACTATCATCTGAAATAATCAATAGTTCATACTAGCATTTCAATTATAACAAAGGACTTATGTTTTAAAAATTTGTCATGCAACTTTATTAATAGTCTAAATATTAAGGATCATGTTTTTAAAATATTGCATCACAGTCTAGCCCTAAAACACTGAATTCATGATAGGTAATATATAGGCTATATATTTAGCACTAAAATGTGCTAAAATTTATTTTGCATATTGACAACTTATAATCACATATATAAACTCCCTTCCTAATTACATGTGTAATTATGTTATTTCTGCACTTGAGAAAAAGGAATAGGTCATTAAGTCCTGATGACTTTATAATATTCTTGATACTTAAATATCAAGATGATGAGACTTTCATGCCAGTATATTCACTCAAATTTTAATATCTAATCTATTGCAATGCAAGAGGAACTAATTTTTCAGAATTGCACATTGTATTTTAGGGCAAGAGAGAGACCTGAAGTTTTATAAACCTGGAACTCACAGTGCAAGGAAAAAACCCACCCATCAACGTGGGGGTCTCTCCTCCCAGTAAACACTTCAAGGTGCATCTCGAGAATAGATGCTTCACCTAGAGAAAGGCATCTCCATTCATAGATATGTCACACATCACACATAATTTTTAAGTTTTCTTGTTTAGTTTAATAGAAGTCTAATTACATTACTTTCCATCTTTTTTTCTCCCTTCAGCCTCTTTCATGTGCCCACTCTCAGATAGCCTCCAATTTTATTATTATTATTATTATTATTATTATTATTATTATTATTATTATTAGTATTAGAATTACAGAGTGGGAGAGACAGAGAGATGGGAGGAAGAGAGAATTATTCCCTGTTGAGTCTGTTTCTAATATTTTTATATCACTCATGAGTTTTGAAGCTCTGCTTAGGATTGGGACTCCATGAGATTTGCCAACATCTAGGTTAGTGTGCATGTTGATATTGTAATTGATGTTATTTTGTTTATACACTTTTAAGAAGAGATGGTCTCATGGAATACTTTATGGTATTCTTGCTCTTAACATTTTCTCTCCTGATCCATAGGGGTCCCTACGCCACAGCTTCAGAAGCTATGATGCAGATGCATCAACTGGCCTCCATAAAATCATTTGGCTTCTGTGTTATGTCCTGTTGGAGTTTTCTGTGATAGTTTCAATTCACTGTAAAGTGAAGCTTCTTTAATGGGAAGTGGTAACCTTATTGTACTTGGATATAAAAAAATGAAAGCACACACATGAATTTGGGGTTGTTTTGAAGCAAAGTATGGAAGGATTGGGACAGCAAGCAAGAACAATTAATGAGAAACTTCCCAAGAAAGCCAGGGCACTTCCAACATTTCTGAGAGATATTAAAAGCAGGACAAGAAAGAAAGGGAGGTAATTATGTTAAATCTCAAAATGTAGTTCTGTGAATATATTTTACATTTTTAAAATGTACATATTTTCAATGTTATTTTGTTTTGGTTTTCTTTTTTTGCAGAATATCATTAGGCAACACAGGCTAATCTCAGTCTCTAGGATCTAAGGTCTCATTCTTCAGATATGTAGATGTTATTACAGATTTCATATTTGTTGCCAAGGCATTGAAAACATTCTTCAAATACATATGCTGCATACCAGAGACCTTTGCATAAAAAAAGGTATTTCACATCTGACACATTCTAATATCCAAAACTAGAATGGAAATTTTTTATTGTTTTACATATCAATCCCAGGCCCTTTTTCCTCCCTCCCTCCTTCCCCCCTCTCACCTCTTTTCCATGACCCTGAAGACCCTCCCATCCCATGCCACCCCCACTCCACAGGGAGGGTGATGACTTCCTAGAGAGATGAACAAAATCTGTCAAGTCATTTGGAGTAGGGACTAGCCCATCCCTCCTGCCTCTAGGTTAAGGGAGTATAATTCCATGGAGAGTGTGCTCCCAAAGTCCTTTTGTGCACCAGGAATACATCCTGGTTCCGCTGTCAGATGTCCCTTAGACTGCCCTGGCCTTCTAACTGAGACCCATCTTCAGGGGTTCCTAGTTGGTCCAATGCTGGTTTCCCAGCTCTAAGGCTAGGGGTACATTAGTTCCCCTTCGTTTAGGCCAGCTGTCTCTGTGTGTTTCTGTAGCATAGTCTTTTCCTCCCTCTCCTTAATGTTTTTAGAAATTATTAGTAATCACATAACTACTATAAATGCTATAGATAGTTTTCTAGACATTTAAAAGACATTTCATATATTAAAAAGTAATCACATCAGTGTTAAGAGAAAATCAAATAGGGTTATTTATATTCACTTTCAGTATTTCTCTTCTGAGCCTTTCATTTGTATCCATCATTTTGTCTTGAACATTCAACTGTGTCTTCCTTGAAAAGGACTACAAGATAGTTATTCTGCTTTATGATACAGTAAGTCAGTTTACAAGGACTCTTATGATTGGGGCAGAAATTTTCATTTTGTATTTTATATTCTTATTATTCAATTTGTTGCTTCTGGAACTAAAGACTAGCACAAACAGGAACTACAGATGCAAGCACAACTAACAGAATGCGAGACATGGAAGAGAAAATCAAACTACGATACTTCCTTGCTGATCAAGAAATATCAACAGAAGGTCCTGCCACAGGAAATGTTAAATGGCCCCACCCTTTGCCAATATTTTGCACAAAACCCATTGACAATAATTGTTAAAAAGTTTCCACAATCTCTAATTTGCGATTACATGGATGATATATTGTTGATTAATTCCAATGTAGAGATTTTGAAAGAATATTTGAGGAAGTAAAGAAGTTATACCTTGTTGGATTACAAATTACCCCCCAAAAATACAAGAGGAGATTCTATCAATTATTTAGGATATAAAATAGGTTCACAGAAAATTAGACCGCAAAAAGTACAGATCAAGATCAGAATGAATGAATATCAGACTCTTATTGAGCCTCAAAAATTACTAGGAGAGATTTTCCAGCTATAGACTATTATTTGTGTAGAAAGACATGATCTGGAAAATTTGAAAAAAAGACCCTAAATTTGGACTAGGACTTAAATAGTCTAAGAATATTATCAGCTGAAGATAAAAATAATTAGAATGACTAGAAAAAAGAATATTAGAGGCACATGTGGACCATGTGGTTCCCAAATTCCACTGCATTCTGGTTATGTTACCATCTAGGGAATACCATTCAGGGAATTTGATGCAGAGATAAGAGATCATATTAGAATGATCACATAAACAGTAAAAATTGAAAACATACATAGAAAAGATTCTGATTGATTTTAATAGAAAAATTCAGACTTTGACAACTGACAGGAAATGGACCAAGCAGAAATTGTAGTACCTGTAACTAATGAGGGAATTTCCTCCTTATGGAAAGGCATTGATTATTGGCAGAGAGCTTGCAGTAACTTTTTGGGAAAGGTTAGCAGCAATTATCCCAAAAGTGAGAGAGTAAAATTCCTAAAGAAACTTATTTGGATTGTTCCACGCATTGTAAGGAAAACACCAATCTCCGAATTCCCTACATTCTACACTGATGCAAACAAATCAGGTAAGGCATGATATAAATCAGAAAATATAAGTAAAGTAGTTCAAAGCCATTACATCTCTGTCCAAAAGGCAGAATTGTATGCCATTCTCATGATATTTATGGAGTTTACAAAATCTTTCCATATAGTTATCCACTTTCAATATACAGAGTCATCTTACATACTAAAACTGCGGAACTTATTCCTAATGATACAGAATTAGCATCATTATTTATACACCTAAAAGAAATAGTCAGGAATAGGGCTCATCCCATATACATATTGTCCCATACAGATCCCATACAGGTCTACCAGGTCTTGTAGCATAAGGAAATGATGAAATTGATTGATGATTAATAGAAGTGATCTGGAGGCCTTGGAATTTCTTTAAAAACGCCATGTGAATAGCAAAGGTTGGATAAAGAATTTTTTCATCACTTGGAAACAAGATAAGTAATTAGTTAAAAAAAAAAAAGTCCTACTTGTTCGTTGTATAACCAAACTCCTTTACTTGGCAGGTAGTAACCCTAAAGGTATACATAGGAAAGAAATTTGACAAATTGATGTGTTTCACTTGGTAGAATTTAAAAAATTAAATTATGTGCACCATACAATAGACACAATTTTAGATTTCAATGGGAAACTGCTCTGAGCTCTGAAAGTGCTGATTCTGTTATTACACACTCATTAGAGGTGTAATGGCTATTATAAGAATACCTGCACAAATAAAAACTGACAATGCTCCAGCATATGTCCTGTGTCTTGGCTGAAATAGAGGCAGAGCATGCACAGATCTATCCGATGACATTTAGTCTAACATAGTTGGTGAATATAGCTTTTCTCAGGATCCTAAAGACATATGGTGCTGCTTGTAATGTATTAAAATATTTACTCCCTGAAAAGGCAACATTTATAGTGGTAAAATATTACAAAATAATAAGGAAAATATACAACAACATCTATACAAAAGCAAAATTAAGTTAAATCATTTAAATAGGTAGATATTTTTCTGACAGAGGGGCCTATCTGTCTCTCATTTAGAGAAGAGATGATGATCATGCTATTTTCTTTTTTAAAGTACAAAAATTTATTTGAATATATATTTTAATGTAAAATTATGAAGAATAAAACTCAGTTTCATTTTGGAAAAATTTTGTTATAGACGTAGGTGAGAATTCTAATAAACACCATCATAATTATGAATAAAACGGTTAAAAGGATAACAAATAACTTGCACATTTCTGGAATTTTTTTCCCTCTGTAGTCCAGGTTAGCCTAGAAACCACTGTGTAAACGTGGATAGACTCAAACTTGTGTCAAAAAAATGCTATATTGCAACCATGTATCACCACATTCAAAATCATACTGATTTATAATTTATTATATGATTGTATTTATACATTTTAAATTAAATATAATAAACCATTTTCTTTCTATCTTTCCCATGTCTCCTTCCCCCAATCCCTCCCATGTCCTCTCCCACTCTGAAAGTGATAGCCTCTATGGTCTATGATTATTATTGATATATATCCAAGGTCTCTTAGACTGCCCAGGCCTTCTAACCTGTTCAGGAGGTCTGACTCTGTTCAATGCTGGTTTCCCAGCTATCAGTCTGGGGGGCCGTGAGCTCCACCTTGTTCAGATCATCTGTCTCTGTGGGTTTCTGTAGTCTAGTCTTGACATCTTATCACTCCTCTCTCTGTATAACTGGATTCCGGGAGTTCAGCCCAGTGTTTAGGTATGGGTATCTGCTTCTCTTTCCATCAGCTACTAGAAGAATGCTTTAAGATACCACAAAAGTTAGTTATCAATAACTTGTAATAATTCACAGACAAAACAACAAGTAATCACCAGAATTCATTTAATAAATAGCTCTCTATATAAATGAAGGCTCCAGAAAAGAAGGAAAGTATGGATTTCCTTTGAAAACTATTGTAATATTATAAATAGTAACCACTTAGCATCAAATTAAATGTGGGTCCTTTGGGGCAGGTTCACCTGTGGAATTACAAGGATCATTCAAATACCCATGCAATAGGCAGTAACCAAGGTTTTAATGGCTCATATTCAGAATTGAGTTTATCTCTACAGAGCTCCTCTGAATAACACCAATATTAATTTGGATTTGATTTGCTACATTTCTCCCATAATTAATGTCTAGTGGAGAGATTGGAGGGAGGCAGTCTGGGAAAAATATAAAGCAAGTATATTCCTTCCTTTATATTCAGTGGCCCTTTACTTCTACATGCATTAAAATTACCATAAGACATACCCATTGTAAAACATTATATAATGAAAAAATATTTAGAATAGGGTCAGAAACAACATATGTTATGAACTTAAAATGGGACAATGTAGGAAATTCATCTTGTTAAATTATAACATGAGGCAGAATATTTCTCATTTTATTTCATTGCTAACTCAAGGAAAATTTTAGCATAATCATAGACTATATTCTTTCAATGGAGAATACCTGTAAAGACACAAGCAAGATTTTTTAATACATTTTAAGTTTGAAACAATATAGTTTTACATGTCAATCCCAGTACACTCACCAACCCCTCTTCCTGTTCACCCCAGCCACCCCTATCCCATCTCCTCTCTGCTCCACAGGGAGCAGACTTCCATGCAGACTCTTCAAAATCTGTCATATCTTTTGGAGCAGGGACAAGACCCTCTCCCATGTGTCTAGGGTGAAGGAATATCCGGCTATATGAAATGGGTTCCCGAATTCCATCTGAATACTAGGAATAAATACCTATTCCTTATCAGAGGCCCCATAAACTGCCCAGTCCTCCTAAATAATACCTACATTAAGGGGTTTCGAAAGTCCTATGTGGGTTTCCCAACTGTCAGACTGGAGTCCATGTGCTCTCCCTTGCTCAGGTCAGTTGTCTCTTTGGATTTCTCCAGCGTGGTCTTGACCCCTTTGTTCATCACACCTCTCTCTTTCTCTGCAACTGGATTCCAGGAGTTTGGCTCAGTGTTTCATTGTGGGTCTCTGCTTCTGTTTCCATCAGCTACTGGATGAAGGCAGTATGATAGCATATATGGTAGTCATCAATCTCATTATCAGGGAAGGACATTTAAGTTAGCCTCTCCACTATTGCTTAGATTGTTAGTTGGAGTCACCTTACAGATCTCTGGGCAATCCCCTTGTGCCAGATTTATCTTAAAACCTTTACTTGCTTAAAATCTTTTCTTGATGTCCTCTATTTTTTCCCTGACGCAATGTTGCTGCTCTCTCATGCCCACTCACTTTCCTTGACTTTTGATCCCTAAGGCTGCAAACCATGCAGTAGAATTTGGCAATTGCTACTCCACTATACCTTAACTTTTTAGCTGTTTTTTTTCTCCTTTCTTAAATTTTTTTTTCACTTTCACTTTGAATATGCCCCAGTTTCTTCTTAGATACAGCACTTAGCCATATATGCCTGTCAGAATAGTGTGATTATCTGTTCTAATAAGAAAAACTTAAAAAAAAAGCAACTTAGAAGAAGACATAATATTTTTATACTCATGAGAACTAAACAACTCCAGGGTGACCAAATGTGTGTTTGTATTATATTTAAGGCAGGATAAGTTTTCAAATTCCACAAGAGCTCTGGAATCTTGTATTAAGAAGAGACTCACATGTTTCCTCTTACAATTTTCCAATTTCAGCATGCCCTGGGTGATATGTCCATTCAAAGGAGAAAAGTGAATGACAGAAGAATGAGAATTTTGTGCTTTATGTCATGACGACTTCAGCATTTCCAGATGAAAGAGGAACTCTCTTTAAAGAAGGAACTTTTTCATACTTTTATATTGAAATTGATCATTATACCTAGAAAAAACACAAAAGTGCTTATTGGATGAATGAATAATATTTGTTCAAATGGAATAAATTTACAAAATGCACTAACTCATAAAAGCATTTATTCGGACTTTAGTAGAGAAAACTATTGACATTTTCACAATTTAAATAAGCTATGATAGTACTGCTAATATTTCTGTTTCCAAATAGAGAATCTTTTTTGAAGGAAAAATTCAGAGTGGAATGTTTTTAAGTGGAGTTTAAAATTTATGAATTCTAAATACAATTAAGAATGAGATTATCAGAACTAGTGTTCACATCTGAGTATGGCCTTAATATGATATTTTCACAAATTTGTTCTCTGATAATTTACACATATATAAAATGGGTCCTGACTATTTTAATCCTAAATTTCTTCTTATCCTCTCATCTTGTAAACCTTCCTTCTTTCCTACAAGACCAAGCTTTACCAGCCCCATCTAATTCACCACAGGTGTGTTGCTCTCCATTTGACACTCTGTATTCACAAGTGAATACATGACTGAGGACAAAAGTTGCTCTCCTTCATAATCAATCACTATCCAACAGTTCAGCAGAGAGGGTTATACTCTTTGAATACATTCTAAATCCATAATTCAACTATCCCAAATCCACATCTGATTGTTCACAGGCCCAATCTAATGAATGCCTAGAGAAAGATTGGCTGTTGTGAGATCATGATTGCAATGGTTGTGTCATAACCTAAATTTGTCCTATAACAACTTTTCAGCTCCTACATTCCTGCAGTCCCCTCTTTCACTACATAGTCTGTTTCTTAGAAGTGGCAGGATACATACCCTGTATATAGTAAACAATTAATTGGCACTTATTTTCATTAAATTATACAGCTACAAGTCTCTACCTTTACCACAATACAGTGTAAGGAGAAGCTTCTCAGATTAAAACTGAAATTAACAATTTCTCTTTGGGTATAAACACAAATATTTAATGCTGCTTTGCTGCCATGCCCATTTAAAAAAGCAAAAGTAGGAAGGTCCTTCTAATCCCCAAGTCCTAATAACATCTCAGTCTCTTATGGAAAAGCACAAAATCCCATCAAAAAGTTGGCTTCCCACCATGAGAGTTCTGCCACTATTGAACCAGTAGCCAATCCAGTTTGAGAAGTTGATATTATAATGTATTCATAGTATTCATAGTTGAGTAAGGACATGAACATTCCACCAACCAGAAAAATTTGTATGTCACTTTGAGCCACCATGAAAATTAGCCAACAGTGATGAAGCCTTCAGCTTAGCCCAAGTTTGGTCTCACTGTACCTTGTAATGAGATTAGATGCTATCTTCTTCTATAGGGTCCTATCAATTAATTATGTTAAACAACCTAGGGAAATCACAATAGGCTATATTGCTTTGAGAGCTTTGGGACAATCTTTGACCAGCATCTCAAAGTATATATCTGAATTTGTCCTGGGATTTTATTTAGTATGTTTTAATAGGAGTTATAAGACAGTGAAAGTAGCTTCCTAGCAAACCATCTTGAAAATAAAAATCAGTTATTTTTAGCTTAGGTACAAAATATTAAGTTTCCCCAGGGCTTTACACATCTCCTTGATTTGGTTTAATAGCCCCCCATTCCACTCACTATGCCCTAGATTCTAGCTCCGGCTCTCCTTTTCTCTATTTTCGTGTCACATATGTCCTGCAACCCTCTCCCCTAAGGCATCGCCCTGTTCACTGGCTGCTTTTGATGTCCTGACATCTGTGATAATACATGTTAATAATGCCATTGTAGAATATCAAGTTCTAGAATCCATATATGTGATAGAATATGTATTGTTTACTTTCTATACCTGGGTTATCTCACTAAGTATACATTTTGCACTCCATCCACTTACCTGAAAATTTCATGTTTGCAATGTAAGCACTTTGTGGCCTTCCTCCAATCCTTGTGCACTTTTGCACGCATATTTATATTGAACAAATAAAAGCTTTATTGTTGGAATTAAGACCAGGGCTGAGAATATACTCTCTCCTTTCCCCACCTTCACCCTGCTCTGCCCTCAGGGCAGGCAGCTGTAACTTCAGGGAAAGAAAAACAGATTTACTGAGGCAAAGTGCCCCTTAATATCAAGTAAGAGTTCAGCATTTTCAACCTGGACACCCTCTGCATTTTCTAGGCCTCACCCTCCTGTGCAGGCACTCCAATTGGAGATCCTCACTGAGATTCTGAAAGCGAGGTAAGTTGACAGGTTTGTCCCTTTTGCCCATAGGGATATATTGGGGTCAATGGTTAAATAAATAAGAAAGAAAAAAGAGAGATGGGGATTTCACCAGGAAAGGTTGAATCAGAATTAAGAGAGAAGGAGAATAAGCCTAGAAAGGTTGAATTAGAATTTCAATTAAAGGAACTTCTAGAGACCAAGGAACTGCAGTAAAGACAAAAACTCTTGAAGGCTTTTTAAAATCCATTCAATGGGCTAGTCCTTGGTTTATAATGGGCGGAGGCCTGAATATGCCTGATTGGGAGGAGGTCAGATGTTACATGCACAAATTGTTAAAGGTGGAGGGGCCTGATAGTTTGCCATGCGCTGCCACCTCCTTGTGGAGAATTGTAAGGAATGCACTTCTAACAGATAAGGTCCACCTCCTGAAGCAGGAGGTACAAGCTAGCAAGGAAGTTGTAAAGGAGATGCAGGAGTTAGAGACTTGTCATTCATTATGTTCTGAGTTAGAAAGTGTGGAAAATGAGCCCAAGAGGTTGTCTGAGAAGCCTCTGGGTGCTGGTGCAGATCAGAGAAAGACCATATCTTCCGGAAAAGACAGGGCCTTTCTTAAGCAGCCAATGACGATAGTTTATCTACTGTATCATTATGTTAGTGCATTTCATCTTTCTTATTGGTATGTGCATCCACATGAAAAATTATTCATTTTACTTTTTCTGATATATTACTTAACTCCTTCCGAGCTTCCTAAGACCATAAGTCTTTACCATTAATTTTCCAATCTGTTCTTTTCCATTTAGCTGACCAGATGACCATACCGTTTGCTAGGCACCAAGAATCCACATAAAGAAACAATTCCTTTTGCTGCTCTATAAGGCTTTGTCGAGCTGCTAGTAGGCCTGCAATAACCTCAGCATGTTGTGCTGATTTTTCTGTGCCTTGATCTGTAATGATCATGCCATCTGAGGGTCTATAGGCTGCTGCCTTCCATTTCACGATATTGTTAACTGTGGTTGCACTACCATCGGTAAACCATGCATTTTTCATTGAATTATCGAATATCTTAGTATCCCAGGTTCCTATAGGGTAAGTTTTTGTATCTATATCTCTGGGGATTTTTGGTTGTATTATCCAATCTCCTTTGAGAGTTGACTCATTCCGACTAAGGATTACCGATGACCTTTCTGTAAAGGAATTGATTATTTTTGTTTGGTGATTTTTAATAAATTCTGCTAAATACCATTTCCACTGTAAAACTTTCCCTTCCATGGGCAATCTGCACCAAGCTTGGTTGGGTGCCCTTATCCAGTCCATTATTGGGACTGGAGTTTTTAATGTGGTCGGGTTATTAGTAAACAATGAGAATGATGTTCTGTAAGCCTCATATGCTGTCCAAATAGTCTTTTCAAAAAGAGAATATTTATTTCCTGACCAGGGGAACTTTCTACTATAAAAACCTACTGGCATTATTTTGTCCTTTTTAACTAATATATTCCAATTTCCATATCCATTTAGGTATAAGATCTTAATGTTTACCTCATCTTTTGGGTCAATAAAATCAGATCTTTACATTCCTGAATATATTCTGGTAAGGTCTACCTGCTTCTTCTTGCTTATTACCTCATTCAAATCTGAAGCTTTCTTGGTAACTTCACACAGTGGCTTCAATAACAGCTGCATGTAGGGTATATGTTGTCTCCAATACCCAAAAATTCCTATTAGTTGTTGTACTTCGGATTTGTTTGTGTGTTTTTTGAGATTCTTCAGTTTATCTACCACCCCCTCAGGTATTCGAGGTCCAGTAGCTGTCCAATATACTTCTAAGAATTTAACTTGCATGGCTGGGCCTTGTACTTTTTCCTGATTAATGGTCCAGCCTTGTGTTCTTAAATGGCTAATTATATTCTTTAAGCATTTATCCACTTCTTCTTTTCTTGACCAAATATTATTAGATCATCTATATAACTGATCTGTTCTGCATTTCCTGGATGAAAATCTTGT
Organism: Cricetiscus sungorus; assembly: GCA_030556225.1. Lineage (NCBI taxonomy): Eukaryota > Metazoa > Chordata > Mammalia > Rodentia > Cricetidae > Cricetiscus > Cricetiscus sungorus. The sequence continues at coordinate 2,933 of JANBXA010000648.1, read as the reverse complement.
AATGTTTTAGTCAAGGTTGAGTGGGCTATTATTGGCCTATTTAAATATCCCTGTGGCAGTCTCAAAAAATGGTATTGTTTGTTTTGCCATGTAAAGGTAGTTATTTCTCTGGATGATGTGTGAACGGGTATTCCAAAGAACATGTCTGACAGATCTATTGTTGCCAGCCAATTTGGGTTTGCTTTCCTTGTTCTATAAAATACATCCTCAATGTCCTGTAAGTTCCCGGGCATTTTAGGGCTCAATTCATTAATTTTCCTATAATCTACTTTAAATCTATATTTCCCATTAGATTTAATAACAGGCCATACTGGTGAATTATAATTAAAAATTTTGGTCGGTTCTACAACTCCTTCTTTAATCAGTTCCTCTAATGTTTTGGTTATATCTTCTATTCCTACTTTAATTGGATATTGCGGGATGAATCTTGGCTTAATTTTAAGTAATACCACAAGCTCTATTTTTACTTCTGCCTGGTTGCTGGCTACTTTAGCAATCAGGTGGATCTCTGAGTTCCAGTTTAATTCCAGGACCACCAAGGGCTACACTTAGAAACACTATATATATATATATTGTAAATTAAAGAACAACAACAAAAATTGCTGCCTAGTATGTAACCAAGAAGGTAGAAAATCAATAAATTCATATAGATACAGTTTTATCATTGACAGATTTTAATAGCCTAAATTTACTCCCAAGTTGTGTACCTAGAAACCTTTATGAATTGCTCCTACTGATAATGTATATCATGAATGTTTATTTGTTCCTTTCCTTGCCACTGTGCTAATTATGTTATTGACATTTAATGTTATTTTATATTTTCTTTATATATTTTTTTTCAAAATAGAAATATCTTCTGAGACTAGGGAAAAAAATTATTTACACTTTCTGTTCTATATGCTTCTAATTTCTTTTTCCCTCCTAACTGTCCTATCTGGAACCTCCAATGAAATGTTTAATATACTTGGGGATTGTTTTTAGTCCTATCTTCTCTCTTAGTGTCAGAGAAAATGTTTAACCTACATTAATTATTAAGAAGGGTGTTAGTGTGTTTTGCCAGATTCTATCTACATCAGGTTGAGCCAGCTTGGCTGGCTCCCATTACAGCCCCTGCAAAGACAGCTCCCACACTACCTGAGTTACTATTGTCAGAATATTTTGTCATACAAACAGGAAAAAAAACAAAATAAGATATAAATCTTGGATGATTCTCTTGCCTCTTGCTCGGTGTCCCACATTGATACAGAAATCACTTACTCATAATTGTAATGAAGATCATATATCATCCTGTGTCAATCACTAAAGACTTGGTATTGGAGGACTGAACCACCACATAAGTTCTGTAAGACCTGGAAAATGTGGATCCTCATTCCCTGATTCAGGAAAGACGCTGCCCTCACCCAAATCACTCACTAGAAGTGGTCTTGATGCAAAAACATGAGGTCTTTTATATTTCAAGTGCACTGGGGTCTGCAGCCATACTCCACATGGGGTTAAAGGACTAGAAACCCTGGGTACAGAATTGAGACAGGTTTTACAGGGTTAAAACAAAGCCTGTGCATCATAAACCATTCATCTCATAGTATCCAGTGTGAACCAATCAATTTGACTATCCAAGCCCGCCCTTTGCCCAGGAAGTCTGCTTTTGGACAGGATTCTGGGTGGGGTAACAAGGCTCATTTCCTGTGTTCACTAACTCACAGGGGCTGTCATAAACAATCCTGTCGTAAACAGCCAAGAATGTAAACTTTTTCCTACTGACTTCTAGGGAACAGGGTCTGGGATTTAAACTTCTAGCTTCCTGGGGTCAGTGAAGGCTTAGGCTAAATTTTTCCATCTTTACAGAAATACCATGGTGCCGGCATCAGTTGCTCAGAAAGCAGACAACAATATTAGAGTATATATCTTTGAAACATACCTCTAAGTTATGTCTCTTCTGTTGGATTATAAGAATGATTCTATTTGTTCTCTTTTCCATAAGTACTGTGATCTAATGTTGAACACTTCCCTTCATTGTGCAGATTAGATAAGCTCTGAGAGACTCTACTGAAATGTGTTTGTATGTGTGTCTGTGTGTGTGTGTGTGTGTGTGTGTGTGTGTGTGTGTGTGTGTTTTAGCATGTGTTTGGGAGGGTGTTAAAGTTTGAGTGTACAAGGGTACAATAGCACACAACCCTCAATTATCCCCTCTTCACCTATACAATCTCACCCTCTGGCATTTCCTGGAGTCCAGGCCTTGTGAGCTTAGGGCAGAAGTATGTGCAAATAGCCAGGGTACATGACTCAATTGAGGGTTCAAAGACCCTACCTTGACCTTTCTCCTAAGAAGGAGTTCCTGCCCTCTGTGGCCCTGAAGTGATATATTCTTTAAAAAAAAAAGCCACAGCTGATCTCATGAACATGTCCTAGCTGTTGTGCTAGGACAGTGCTATACCAACTTTGGATTTGCCTCAGATTTGTACTCATGAGGGATTTAAGCAACAGGAGCTGGATCCTTGAATCACCACATTATACCCTCAATTCTTCACCCCCATGAGAATCTAAGAGGCAGGGCCTACAAGAACATCATGGCCATAGGTGTGTAATCCTGAGGAAATGTTCTGGAATACTGCCAGCAAATAACTGGATGTTCCACCCTGGGAAGCTAGTGCCAGATTAGATGCACATAATATTTTTAATGTGTCTTTCTGGAACTTCACAGTCACCAGTAGCTTCCTGACACCATGATCTACACTTGTGACAGATGACGCATTCAACAAAAAAAGTAATGTCTGCAGCATTGAGGGTGAGGGCAGCAAATCCACTCAGTTATTAATCCTGAAGTCTGGATGGTGAAATATTCAACAGGTATAGGTAACGAGAAGCAAAAACATCCAGCAAAACCAGGAAAGCTGTGTCCAGTGAAGTGAAGAACAGAGATAAGCTGAGTATTT
>JANBXA010000646.1:0-29976 GCA_030556225.1 Cricetiscus sungorus | reverse complement strand
GCACAAGCAAGATGAGCATAGAGCCTCCTATGCAAAAAAAAAAAAAAATCCCCCAAACTGAAGACATATACCCAGGTGGTGCTAAGCAAGCCTGAAAGGGATTATAATACCACAAACACATCCTGTCTAGGAACCTATTTTTAACTTACCTCTTGATTAGTCCTCATATGAGTGACCTTAAGGTGGTAAATTATTAAATTGTCCCAGGGTCATCCAGGAAAAGTACAAAGACACAACTCAATTCCTAGACATTATCACAGAGTGCAGCTTATAATAATTCCTTATAACTTAATTTGTTTCCAGAATTTACTCTAACATTCAGGCCAAATTTAAACGTCTACAAAAGGTGCCTCGGACTGCACAGACATAAGTCTTAGTGGTGGCTTTCAAGGTGCACCATGAGAGAGATGGAAAAAAGCCCTCAAATAAAAATACCTGATGAAGGTTAAGGCCTCTCAGCTGACCAAAGCAAAACACAGGCTCCATGGTCTATGATTGTCCTTGTTTCAATTGTTTCAATTGTGGTCAGGAAGGTCAGTGGGCCCAGGCCTATGAGAACCTTCAAACCAACCAGACCATGTGCAAGGTGACATCGAGAAGAGTCCTGCAGTGTTAATTGCTGCCATGAACCCCTTGACATTGGATATCAACCTCAGATCTACCTCAGTCTGAACTCCTTGGTCTGCACATGAATGATGGAGGAAGCCCTTGTCTGACCACCCCGATCTCTAAAAGGAGCCTCAGGTAATTATCACAGTCTGGAGACTATGCATATCCTTGCTTGTGGATACCAGAGTCACTTGTCAGTCCTGACACTGTTCTGTGTACGCAAAACTCTTTGTTTCTCTACTGTGAGAGTAGGGGCAATGCAAATCAGACTCACCAAACCCCACCACTTAGCTGTGTCATTAAGTGTATCCTCCTCACCCATTCCTTCCTAGCTATATCAACCTCTACCATCCCATTGCTGAGAAGGGACCTCCTAATGGGAGAGTCTACCTCTTTTGCACCTCATATCTGTTTGACCCCAGGCTAACAGCCAATTTTTTTCTCCTTGAAACTCCATGATCTGACATACTTCTTCCTTGATCATCCTCTGAGGATCCTCAGCTGCAGGACACACAAAAGCCCTCAATATCCCGTCTTCAAGTCACCACACTTATAAAAAAATAGTTCAACCCAATTTCACTGCAAAGTCTATGCAGACTTAAACCTAACTGCTCTTATTTCCTAAGAAAAATTCTCTGTGCCCTACTCCTTCCTCTTTATCAGCCCACACTCACAGGTGAATAACAGTGGAGCCTTGTTCTTGTTTCAGGATCTTGGACTTAACAGCTCAGCAGTAATTCCCCTTCATCCTATAGTACCCAATCCTTAAACTCCTGGCTCCACTGTCCCCTTAAAATCTTCTCATTTCTCTGTCCTGGACATAAAAGATGCCTTCTTTTCTATTCCTTTTCTCCCAATTCACAGAATATCGTTGCCTTTAGTTGGACTGACCCAGACATACACACTTCTATCCAACTCATTTGGACAGTCCTAATTCCAAAGAAAATAACCTACCTGATGAGACAGCTAGAGCTGCACCTCTCAGGTGACTGGATCCTCCTTACACATCACAAGGCCACACGGAACTCTTATTTTTAATCACAATTTCCATCACTATCTCCAGATACTCAACAAATTTTATCCTATCTGAACCAGATCTTTCACCCTAATAGTTATCCTTTGTCCCACTTTATTGAAACCTATCTACAGCCTACCTCTGAGGATCTATCCTATCTAAAACTATCACTGTTTCCTGTAAAGTAATTAAACAAGGCCATACTCATGCTCAAGATGACTTCATGACTGAAGTACAGAAGGGCAATATCAGTATAAAAATTGGCAAATAAAACATGTGAAAAGAAGAGCCCTAGCCATAAGGGCATATGCCTTTAATCCCAGCACTCAGAATGCATAGGCAGGTAGATCTCTGTGAGGTCCATGGCAGACTGGTCTATAGAAAAAGTTCCACCGGAAAGGCTCCTAAGTTCACAGAGAGAACATACATTCCTACATATACATACATACATACATACATACATACATACATACATATGTTAGATCAAAGAATGTAATTGTTATTTAAGAGAAAAGAGTTGCAAATGCACATGACTTCATTATGCCTATCGCAAAAAATAAGCTTTGAGTAAACTGTCCTGTGCAATGTGATGAATGCTTTTCATCTCAGTACTTAGAAGGCAGTGGCAGGCCATTCTCCCTGGTTTTGAGAACAGCCTTTTCTATAGAGCCAGAAACAGGACAGGCTCCACAGCTACACAAGAAAATCAGATCTCAAAAAAAAAGTAAATAAAAATAAATACTAAAGGAAAAGAAAATAAAAAAGAAATTGAGGGAAAATATAGGAACCTTAGGACAAGTAATAGACCTGCAGTCTCCCTCGGTTTGTCCACAATGTTCTGGAATTGTCCAGGGTATCTCAACCTCAGAGTCTCTGTACAGAAAGAAGCTATAAACACGGAACTGGGCTCTTTTGAATCCAGGATCATGTTCCTGATGAGTCAGCCGGTAGGAACAAGGTCCAGTAGCCCATTCAACACTCCAATGTGCTTTTGACAAAGAGAGCATTCTGGGTCCTATGAAAACAAAATAGTCGTGGAAGACAGCATCCAGTGTAGCTGTACCTGGTATTGCTTGACTTGATCTTAAAAATATCTTTCAATTTCGCTGCTTGAAGCACCTTCAGAACGCAATGTCTCTGGCACTGATGTCAGCAAAGTGAACGCTCTGCCTTCACTCGCAAGACTGGTACCAACTGTCTCTTGACCATCCAACTCGTGCTGTGTGCATCCTGACCTGTGATCTGATTGGTGAGAGGTAAAGAACTGAGCCAATCAGATTGAGGCAGTAATCGAGAGTCTCTCATTGGTTACTTTGAAGTCACGAGACTTGGATTAGCTCAATATTGATCTGGCACGTGCCAGCCCACCTGGACTGCAGGTGGGTTCCCTGTGAGAGCAGGATTAGAGCAGAAGGAATTGCTGGTTCTGTGCATTTTGTGCATGGACATACCAGGCAATACGCATCTCCAGACACTTCTTCCCTTCCAGCTCATTTAAGTCGTGAAAATAGAGTTGATTTCTAAGGTCTGATTTGTGTTTGGAATGTTTCTAGTGTGTCCTGAGTGCAAAGGTCATCAGTCAATGTCTGTGCATTAGTGAATTTTGATCATCAAAAGGACCTCAGAGATTTCTGCCTTCAAAGTACTCATAGTCAGAAACAAGAAGCCAGGCTCTCATGTCTCAAGACCTTTAAGTGCCTGCAGACTTTTCTCTCAGAATCCCCTCTGTATCTTAATACCAATGCTTAGGTTTGTGGTAAATCCTTTGCTTTGTAAACTAGAAAATTACAGCAACAGTTAGTCATGGTTTATAATTCCTACAAGGGCCATCAATATCCAGAAATTAAAGCAATATAAAACATAACCAAAACAAACCACTATTTTACTCATCAACTTTCACCTTCCTTGATGGTCATTCTAATACAAATTTTTTATTTCTCAGTTATAGCAACTTCCAAAAATTATTCTATGTGTACGTTCAGTTCTTACACATTGTGTAAATGTTATCATTTACTTATTGAACTAGTCCTCAAATTCCTGGATGCTGTTTTACATTCCCTCTGTATTCCTGCCCAAACTTCAGCTAGTTCTTTGAAGATCTATTGTTTTTCATGTGGATTTTGGAAATTCAAACATGAAATCTGCATCTATATATGTCAGGCCAACATCCTCCACCCTTTTTCATGAGCTTATCCCATCACATGGACTCCTGCAAACGCACATACAACTTCTGTAATGAGTTTCATGAACGTATTGTATGTTTCTTTTATGTATATGCACACATGTATTTCTATCTCACTAAGTTCATTTAGCTTTGCCCAACTGTCCTTGTGTCTAACATGGACCATGGAGGACTTTACAAATTCTGTGGGAGCTTGTCCCTGGAGGAGACTGACTCTCTCTCTCTCTCTCATTAGATGTTGACCACCAGTAACTGTACTTCCACAGATGTGCCATGAGTAATTGTCCCTGCCAACATTTGCATGTTAGCTGGTTTTGTCATGTTTGCCTTGTGTATGCAGATACATTGTTGAGAGATACATTGTTGCAGATACAACTTGCCTATCCAAAGTCTCTATTTAGCAGAGCATAGACACTTCTCTGTATTTTGATGAGTTGTCAGTCTTTATAATAGTCTCATATTTAATAAAGAAGTTGCTTTGAGCAGTATCAATTGCTATATTTGTCTGTCAGTACAAGAATATGAGTATAGAATATTTGGTTACGTATTGTTTTGGTTCAGGGAAATAGACTTATTATTTCTTTTTTTTTCTTATTTAATATACTGATAACAGTTCCTAGGTTGTTTCCAGGTTCCAGCTATTGCAAATAATGCTGCTGCGAACGTAGTTAAACAGGTGTTCTTGTTACGTGAATATGGATCATTTGGGTATATGCCTACCAGTAAAATTGCCAGGCGCTGGGATAGACAGATATCCATTTTCCTGAGGAACAGCCATAGTGATCTCGAAAATGGCTGTAAAACTTTGCACTCCCTCCATCAGTGGAGGAGTGTTGCCCATCCTCCACATCCTCTCTAGCATAAGTTTTCATGGTGTTTCTAATTTTAGCAATTCTTGCAGGAGTAAAATGTATCTCAGAGTTGTTTTGATTTGCATTTCCCTGATAGCTAAGGATGTTGAGCACGTTCTTAAGTGTCTTTCAGCCATACTGGTTTCCTCTATTGACTCTTTTCAGGTCTGTACCTCATTTTTTAATAGGGTTGTTTGGGGTTTTGATGACTAGTTTCTTGAGTTCTTAGTATATTTTGGAGATCAAGCCTCTATCAGATATGGGGTTAGTGAAGATCTTTTCCAGTCTGTGGGCTGCTGTTTTGTCTTGTCAACTGTGTTCCCTGCCTTAGAGAAGCTTCTCAGTTTGAGGATGTCTAGTTTATTAATTTTTGATATCAGTGACTGTGCTAATGGCATTATGTTCAGAAAGCAGTGTCCTGTACCAATTTATTCAAGTGTACTGCTACCTATATCTTCTAAGTGGTGCAGGGTGGTTTTAATCATGTTGAGGTCTTTGATCCATTTGGACTTTCAGCCATCTGGCCCTGGGTTTTTTATGTTGGGAGACATTTGATCATCTTTCCATTTCATTTGGGGTTATAGGTTATTTAAGTTGCTTATCTGTTCTTGATTTAATTTTGGCAAGTGCTAGTTATCCAGAAATTTGTCCATTTCCTTTAAATTTTCAAATTTTGTAGAGTACAGGTTTTCAAAATATGACCTGAAAATTGTCTAAATTGTCTCTCTCTCTCTCTCTCTCTCTCTCTCTCTCTCTCTCTCTCTCTCTCTCTCTCTCTCTGGTCTGTCTCTCTGCATTTATCTTTGTCTCATCTTATTAATTTACAGTTAAGTTTCAATAAGTAAAATTGCCAAGTCTGCTTTTGCTAAGGCACTCATGATCAGGATCATGTAATGTAAGCTGTGCTTTTGATTGTGCAGGTGGTTGGTGGTGTTTCACATGGGAAATTCTAACTGACACATTAAACAGACTGCTCATATATCAGGAAAAAATGACCTTTTGTTTTTTGAGATTCCTTGTCAAATATGGGGATGTAGCTGTACCAAGGTTTGGTTGCTAAAAGGTTTTCATCACAATTATGAGGACAGAACTTAGATATCAAAACCAATATTGAAAGTAAGTCATGGGACTGCCTTCCAGTGTCCTGCTCAGAGCCTTAAAAAAGAAACTTGTGGATTATTAGTTGAAGAAATGGTACATTTGTTTATGTTCTAGAATATATCTCCAATGATGCAAAGATTTGTTGCATTCTTTTATGTTGAATTTGTTTAATTTGGTGAAGCTGTAATACTTTGACTGCCTTAAACTCCCAATTGTTCTGATAAAGAGCTAAATACTGATAAGAAGTCATGAGAGCAAAATGGGTGGGTCTGGTGGACAGAGAAAACAAAAAGAGAAAGCAGGAGGAGTACAAAAAAGAGGATGCCAAGAACCAGCAACCCAGCCACACAGCTAGGCACAAAATAAGAAAGAAAGAAGGAAAGAAAGAAGAAAGAAAGAAATAGAGAAAGGTAAGGCCCAGATCCAATTAGTAGATGGCATAATTTAAGATAAGAAATATGGCTAGAAATAAGCCAAGCTAAGGCTAGATATTCAAAAGTAATTCCCCGTGTGACTACTTGGGAAATGGAGGTCAGCACCCACAGAGAGCAAAGTTGGGGGGGGATACAGAAAATTCCTGATAGTTGATTTCTAGATTTATTACAAGAAAATATTTTATTTATGTTAGTATGTGTTCATGTCTCTCTGTCTATGTGTTTCTTTGTGTGTGTGTGTGTGTTTCTTCTGTTTATTGTTTAGTCCTATTTCAATTGTTTTGTTTTATTTTCATATTATTATTTAGATGCCTATTGTTTTCTAATGGGGGACAGTAATGTTATGGATCCATTGGTAGGAGCAACTAAAGGGAACTCAGGAGTTTGGGAAGAGGAATCCATGATCAGAATATGTAGTATGGAAAAAGTCTTTCAATAAAACAAAAATAGAAAACATGGTGTCCCTGAAGATAAACAATTACCCACTTATCTATTGCCTTTGAGTGCTGTTAAGATTCAGATCAGTGAATCTATAGTCACTAGGATTCCAATCACTTTATTGATGTGTTCTGCAGACGGTCAATCACTGGAAAAGGATATATTTTCAAACGATTTAAAGACAAGATACAAGAAATATGAAGCAAATTCACAGGGCAGAACAATGTACTGGAGATATGACATGATGACCTGAGAATATATTATTGCATGTCTAATAATATGCTGTTGGAAGCCACAGTTATTATGCCACAGGGAACATGCCTTCATAGAATGCATCTGTTTTTGTAAGTTTGAGAAATCCTCTCCCACCCTTTTAACAAGAGAGTAGCTTAGCTAGCTGAAAATTCTACCTGCAAAAGGAAATACAATAAATAAAAAAGAAAATACAATCCCAGCTAATTCTTAAAACAAATATGAGTTCAGACAAATCCTATGTCGGTAAATATTAGGAAATCAACACAGGCAAGGTATACATTGAAGGACTGGTTACAGCTATTGGATTTCAATCTCTGAACACAAATCACAAATCAACTTCAACATTTTAAAGTCATTCAGCACATCATGAGATTTTCACATACCAAGCACAATCAATTAGTCATCTCAATTGACAGAAACTATTATTATTCAACATGATAAATTTTAAGACATAAATATATGTAACCTAGGAAAGGACACTTGTTGTCTCCCTATAGAATATATATACAAACAAGCAAAAAAAAAATTACTTCACTATATCTTTCTCAATTTATGCAAAACTAACTGAAAAATTTCCATTTCAATGGAAACAGAATATCCTGTAATTCTAGAAGAACATAAGAAGATAAATTTTAACAACCCAAATTTTGAGACAAATATCTTCTTATCAAGAAATTAAATAAAAACTGCTCAAAGTATCCCAATAAACAAGTATGTATTTAATTAGTGAGTAACAAGGAGGGACTAGGGTTTGCACAGGGAAGACCTTGAACTAACCACAATTCAATGTTTAGACTTCAAAGTAATATGAATCACCGAATGGTGATATTTATTTGTAGTAAATATGACCTGTTAAAAGGATCCATTTCAGCTCTTTGGAACCTAAAGAATCCTTTGGGTTTGTGAAGCATAAATATTAGACACATTAAGAACATATTAATGTAAGAAATGTTGCCTTTACTTAGGAGTTACAAGTGTTTGATGATTTGTGTCTCTAGATCCGTGGCTGTCATTCCTATAACAACAAATAATTGGTTAGATTAAAAGTTTTAGGTCAGCCTGAGTACAGGAAGAAAAGCATGAAGCTTCCAATCTGGCAGGTTGAGGTTACAGGAATGAACCCTTAATCTTCTGCATGAAAAAAAAGGTAATTCACATCTGACACATTCTAATATCCAAAACTGGAATGGAAATTTTTTATTGTTTTATATATCAATTCCAGGCCCTTTTTCCTCCCTCCCTCCTTCCCCCCTCTCACCTCTTTTCCATGCCCCCTGAAGACACTCCCATCCCATGCCACCCCCACTCCACAGGGAGGGTAATGACTTCCTAGAGGGATCAACAAAATCTGTCAAGTCATTTGGAGTAGGGACTACTTCCTCCCTCCTGCCTCTAGGTTAAGGGAGTATAACTCCATGGAGAGTGTGCTCCCAAAGTCCTTTTGTGCACCAGGAATACATCCTGGTTCCGCTGTCAGATGTCCCTTAGAATGCCATGGCCTTCTAACTGAGACCCATTCAGGGGGTCCTAGTTGGTCCAATGCTGGTTTCCCAGCTCTAAGTCTAGGGGTCCATTAGCTCCCCTTTGTTTAGGCCAGCTCTCTCTGTGGGTTTCTGTAGCATAGTCTTTTCCTCCCTCTCCTTAATGTTTTTAGTAATTATTAGTAATCACATAACTACTATAAATGCTGTAGATAGTTTTCTAGACACTTAAAAGACATTTCATTTATTAAAAGTAATCACATCAGTGTTAAAAGAAAATCAAATAGTGCTATTTATATTCACTTTGAGTATTTCTGTTCTGAGCCTTGCATTTGTATCCATCATTTTGTCTTGAACATTCAACTGTGTCTTCCTTGAAAAGGACTACAAGATAGTTATTCTGCTTTATGATACAATAAGTCACTTTACAAGGACACTTATGATTGGGGCTGAAATTTTCATTTTGTATTTTATATTCTTTTTATTCAATTTGTTGCTTCTGGAACTAAAGACTAGCTCAAACAGGAACTACAGATGCAAGCATAACTAACAGAATGCGAGACATGGAAGAGAAAATCAAACTACGATACTACCTTGCTGATCAAGAAATATCAACAGAAGGTCCTGCCACAGGAAATGTTAAATGACCCCACCCTTTGCCAATATTTTGAACAAAACCCATTGACAATACTTAAATAATTAAAAAGTTCCCACAAACTCTAATTTGCGATTACATGGATGATATATTGTTGATTGATTCTAATGTAGAGATGTTAGAAAGAAAGTTTGAAGAAGTAAACAAGTTATACCTTGTTGGATTACAAATTACCCCCAAAAATACGAGACGAGATTCTATCAATTATTTAGGATACAAAATAGGTTCACTGAAAATTAGACCACAAAAAGTACAGATTGAGATCAGAATGAATAAATATCAGACTCTTATTGAGCCTCAAAAATTACAAGGATTGTCCAGCTATAGACTATTATTGGTGTAGAAAGACATGATCTGAAAAATTTGAAAAAAGACCCTAAAAGTGTACTAGGACTTAAATAGTCTAAGAATATTATCAGCTGAAGACGAAAATAATTAGAATGACTAGAAAAAAAGAATATTAGAGGCATATGTGGACCATGTGGTTCCCAAATTCCACTGCATTCTGGTTATGTTACCATCTATGGAATACCATTCACGGATTTTGATGCAGAGTTAAGAGATCATATTAGAATGATCACATACACAAAGTAAAAATTGAAAACATACATAGAAAAGATTTCTGATTTGATTTTAATAGAAAAATTAAGAGTTTGACAACTGACAGGAAATGGACCAAGCAGAAATTGTAGTACCTGTAACTAATGAGGGAATTTCCTCCCTATGGAAAGGCATTGATTATTGGCAGAGAGCTTGCAGTAACTTTTTGGAAAAGGTTAGCAGCAATTATCCCAAAAGTGAGAGAGTAAAATTCCTAAAGAAACTTATTTGGATTGTTACACGCATTGTAAGGAAAACACTCTGAATTTCCAACATTCTACACTGATGCAAACAAATCAGGTAAGGCATGATATAAATTAGAAAATATAAGTAAAGTGGTTCAAAGCCATTACATCTCTGTACAAAAGGCAGAATTGTATGTCATTCTCATGATATTTATGGAGTTTACAAAATCTTTCCATATAATTATCCACTTTCAATATACAGAGTCATCTTACATACTAAAACTTCGGAACTTATTCCTAATGATACAGAATTAGCATCGTTATTTATACACGTAAAAGAAATAGTCAGGAATAGGGCTCATCCCATATACATATTATCCTATACAGATCCCATACAGGTCTACCAGGTCCTGTATCATAAGGAAATGATGAAATTGATTGATGATTAATAGAAGTGATCTGGAGGACTTGGAATTTCTTTAAAACACCATGTGAATAGCAAAGGTTGGATAAAGAATTTTTTAATCACTTGGCAACAAGATAAGTAATTAGTTAAAAAAAAAAAGTCCTACTTGTTCCTTGTATAACCAAACTCCTTTACTTGGCAGGTAGTAACTCTAAAGGTCTACATAGGAAAGAAATTTGACAAATTGATGTGTTTCACTTGGTAGAATTTGAAAAATTAAATTATGTGCACCATACAATAGACACAGTTTTAAATTTCAATGGGAAACTGCTGTGAGCTCTGAAAGTGCTGATTCTATTATTACACACTTATAGAGGTGTAATGGCTATTATAAGAATACCTGCACAAATAAAAACTGACAATCCTCCAGCATATGTCCTGTGTCTTGGCTGAAATAGAGGCAGAGCATGCACAGATCTATCCGATGACATTTAGTCTAACATGGATGGTGAATATAGGTCATCTCAGGATCCTAAAGACATATGGTGCTGCTTGTAATGTATTAAAATATTTACTCCCTGAAAAGGCAACATTAATAGTGGTAAAATATTACAAAATAATAAGGAAAATATACAACAATATCCATACAAAAGCAAAATTAAGTGAAATCATTTAAAGAGGTAGATATTTTTCTGACAGAGGGGCCTATCTGTCTCTCATTTAGAGAAGAGATGATGATCATGCTATTTTCTTTTTTAAAGTACAAAAATTGATTTGAATATATATTTTAATGTAAAATTATGAAGAATAAAACTCAGTTTCATTTTGGAAAAATTTTGTTATAGAATTAGGTGAGAATTCTAATAAACACGATCATAATTATGAATAAAACGGTTAAAAGGATAACAAATAACTTGCACATTTCTGAAATTTTTTATCCCTCTGTAGTCCAGGTTAGCCTAGAAACTACTGTGTAAATGTGGATAGACTCAAACTTGTGTCAAAAAAATGCTATATTGCAACCATGTATCACGACATTCAAAGTCATACTGATTTATAATTTATTAAATGATTGTATTTATACATTTTAAGTTAAATACAATAACCCATTTTCTTTCTATCTTTCCCATGTCTCCTTGCTCCAATCTCTCCCATGTCCTCTCCCACTCTGAATGTGATAGCATCTATGGTTCTTTGATTATTATTGATATATATCCAAGGTCACTTAGACAGCCCAGGCCTTCTAACCTGTTCAGGAGGTCTGAATCTGTTCAATGCTGGTTTCCCAGCTATCAGTCTTGGGGTCCGTGAGCTCCCCCTTGTTCAGATTATGTGTTTCTGTGGGTTTCCGTAGTCTAGTCTTGACATCTTATCACTCCTCTCTCTGTATAACTGGATTCTGGGAGTTCAGCTCAGTGTTTAGGTATGGGTATCTGCTTCTCTTTCCATCAGCTACTAGAAGAATGCTGTATGATACCACTAAAGTTAGTTATCAATAACTTGTAATAATTCACAGACAAAACAACAAGTAATCATCAGAATTCATTTAATAAATAGCTCTCTATATAAATGAAGGCTCCAGAAAAGAAGGAAAGTATGGATTTCCTTTGAAAACTATTGTAATAATATAAATAGTAACCACTTAGCATAAAATTAAATGTGGGTCCTTTGGGGCAGGTTCACCTGTGGAATTACAAGGATCATTCAAATACCCATGCAATATGCAGTAAGCAATAACCAAGGTTTTCATGGCTCATATTCAGAATTGAGTTTATCTCTACAGAGCTCCTCTGAATAACACCAATATTAATTTGGATTTGATTTACTACATTTCTCCCCTAATTAATGTCTAGTGGAGAGAATGGAAGGAGGCAGTCTGGGAAAAATATAAAGCAAGTATATTCCTTCCTTTATATTCAGTGGCCCCTTACTTCTACATGCATTTAAATTACCATAAGACATACCCATTGTAAAACATTGTATAATGAAAACATATTTAGAATAGGGTCAGAAACAAGATATGTTATGAACTTCAAATGGGACAATGTAGGAAATTCAGCTTGTTAAATTATAACATGAGGCAGAATATTTCTCATTTTATTGCATTGCTAACTCAAGGAAAATTTTAGCATAATCATAGACTATATTCTTTCAATGGAGAATACCTGTAAAGACACAAGCAAGATTTTTTAATACATTTTAAATTTGAAACAATATAGTTTTACATGTCAATCCCAGTACACTCACCCACCCCTCTTCCTGTTCCCCCCAGCCACGCCTATCCCATCTCCTCTCTGCTCCCCAGGGAGCAGACTTCCATGCAGAGTCTTCAAAATCTGTCATATCTTTTGGAGCAGGGACAAGACACTCTCCCATGTGTCTATGGTGAAGGAGTATCCGGCTATATGAAATGGGCTCCCAAAGTCCATCTGAATACTAGGAATAAATACCTATTCCTTATCAGAGGCCCCATAAACTGCCCAGTCCTCCTAAATAATACCTACATTCAGGGGTTTCGAAAGTCCTATGTGGGTTTCCCAACTGTCAGACTGGAGTCCATGTGCTCTCCCTTGCTCAGGTCAGTTGTCTCTGTGTATTTCTCCAGCATGGTCTTGCCCCCTTTGTTCATCACACTTCTCTCCCTCTCTGCAAATGGATTCCAGATGTTTGGCTCAGTGTTTCATTGTGGGTCTCTGCTTCTGTTTCCATCAGCTACTGGATGAAGGCAGTATGATAGCATATAAGATAGTCATCAATCTCATTATCAGGGAAGGAAATTTAAGTTAGCCTCTCCACTATTGCTTAGATTCTTAGTTGGAATCACCTTACAGATCTCTGGGCAATCCCCAAGTGCCAGATTTATCTTAAAACCTTTACTTGCTTAAAATCTTTCCTTGATGTACTCTATTCTTTCCCTGACTAAATGTTGCTGCTCTCTCATGCCCACTCACTTTCCTTGACTTTTGATCTCTAAGGCTGTGAACCATGCAGTAGAATTTGCCAATTGCTACTTCACTATACCTTAACTTTTTAGCTGTTTTTTTCTCCTTTCTTAAATTTTCATCACTTTCACTTTGAATATGCCCCCGTTTCTTCTTAGATACAGCACTTAGCCATATATGCCTGTCAGAATAGTGTGGTTATCTGTTCTAACAAGAAAACCTTAAAAAAAAAGCAACTTAGAAGAAGACATAATATTTTTATACTCAAGAGAACTAAACAACTCCAGGGTGACCAAATGTGTGTTTGTATTATATTTAAGGAAGGATAAGTTTTCAAATTCCACAAGAGCTCTGGAATCTTGTGTTAAGAAGAGACTCACATGTTTCCTCTTATAATTTTCCAATTTCAGCATGCCCTGGGTGATATGTCCACTCAAAGGAGAAAAGTGAATGACAGAAGAATGAGAATTTTGTGTTTTATGTCATGACGACTTCAGCATTTCCAGATGAAAGAGGAACTCTCTTTAAAGAAGGAACTTTTTCATACTTTTATATTGAAATTGATCATTGTACCTAGGAAAAACACAAAAGTGCTTATTGGATGAATGAATAATATTTGTTCAAATGGAATAAATTTATAAAATACACTAACTCTCAAAAGCATGTATTTGGATTTTAGTAGAGAAAACTATTGACATTTTCACAATTTAAATAAGCTATGATAGTACTGCTAATACTTCTGTTTCCGAATAGAGAATCTTTTTTGAAGGAAAAATTCAGAGTGGAATGTTTTTATGTGAAGCTTAAAATTTATGAATTCTAAATACAATTAAGAATGAGATTATCAGAGCAAGTGTTCACATCTGAGTATGGCCTTCATACGATATTTTCACAAATTTGTTCTCTGATAATTTACACATATATATAATGTGTCCTGACTATTTTAATCCTAAATTTCTTCTCATCCTCTCATTTTGGAAACCTTCCTTCTTTCCTACAAGACCAAGCTTTACCAGCCCCATCTGAGTCACCACAGGTGTGTATTTTACACTCTATATTCACAAGTGAATACATGACTGAGGACAAAAGTTGCTCTCCTTCATAACCAATCACTATCCAACAGTTCAGCAGAGAGAGTTATACTCTTTGAATACATTCTAAATCCATAATTCAACTATCCCAAATCCACATCTGATTGTTCACAGGCCCAGTCTAATGAATGCCTAGAGAAAGATTGGCTGTTGTGAGATCATGATTGCAATGGTTGTGTCATAACCTAAATTTGTCCTATAACAACTTTTCAGCTCCTACATTCCAACAGTCCCCTCTTTCATTACATAGTCTGTTCCTTAGAAGGGGCAGGATACATACCCTGTATATAGTAAACTCTTAACTGGCACTTATTTTCATTAAATAATACAGCTACAAGTCTCTACATTTACTACAATACAGTGCAAGGAGAAGCTTCTCAGATTAAAACTGAAATTAACACTTTCTCTTTGGGTATAAACACAATATTTAATGCTGCTTTGCTGCCATGCCCATTTGACAAAGCAAAAGAAGGAAGGTCCTTCTAATGCCCAAGTCCTAATACCATCTCAGTCTCTTATGGAAAAGCACAAAATCCCATCAAAAAGTTGGCTTCCCACCATGACAGTTATGCCACTATTGTACCAGTAGCCAATCCAGTTTGAGAAGTTGATATTATAATGTATTCATAGCATTCATAGTTGAGTAAGGACATGAACATTCCACCAACCACAAAAATGTGTATGTCACTTTGAGCCACCATGAAAATTAGCCAACAGTGATGAAGCTTTCAACTTAGCCCAAGTTTGGTCTCACTGTACCTTGTAATGAGATTAGATGCTATCTTCTTCTATAGGGTCCTATCAATTAATTATGTTAAACAACCTAGGGGAATCACAATAGGCTATATTGCTTTGAGATGCTTTGGGACAATCTTTGACCAGCATCTCAAAGTATATATCTAATTTGTCCTGGGATTTTATTGAATATGTTTTAATAGGAGTTATAAGCTTCCTAGAAAACCTTCTTGAAAATAAAAATCAGTTATTTTTAGCTTAGGTACAAAATATTAAGTTTCCTCAGGGCTTTATACATCTTGATTTGGTTTAATACCCCCCCATTCCATTCACCATGCCCTAGTTTCTAGCTCCAGCTCTCCTTTTCTCTATTTTCGTGTCACATATGTCCTTCAACCCTCTCCCCTAAGACATCTCCCTGTTCACTGGCTGCTTTTGTTTTCCTGACATCTGTAGTAATACATGTTAATAATGCCATTGTGGAATATCAAGTTCTAGGATCCATATATGTGATAGAATATGTATTGTTTACTTTCTATACCTGGGTTATCTCACTAAGTATACATTTTGCACTCCATCCACTTACCTGAAAATTTCATGTTTACAATGTAAGCACTTTGTGGCCTTCCTCCTATCCTTGTGCACTTTTGCACGCATATTTATATTGAACACATAAAAGCTTTATTGTTGGAATTAAGACCAGGGCTGAGAATGTACTCTCCCCTTCCCCCACCTTCACCCTGCTCTGCCCTCAGGGCAGGCAGCTGTAACTTCAGGAAAAGAAAAACAGGCTTACTGAGGCAAGGTGCCCCTTAATATCAAGTAAGAGTCCAGCGTTTTCAACCTCGACAACCTCTGCAGTTTCTAGGCCTCACCCTCCTGTGCAGGCACTCCAATTGGAGATCCTCACTGAGATTCTGAAAGCGAGGTAAGTTGACAGGGTTGTCCCTTGTGCCCATAGGGATATATTGGGGACAATGGGTAAATAAATAAGAAAGAAAAAAGAGAGATGGGGATTTCACCATGAAAGGTTGAATCAGAATTAAGAGAGAAGGAGAATATACCCAGAAAGGTTGAATTAGAATTTCAATTAAAGGAACTTCTAGAGACCAAGGAACTGCAGTAAAGACAAAAACTCTTGAAGGCTTTTAAAAATCCATTCAATGGGCTAGTCCTTGGTTTATAATGGGCGGAGGCCTGAATATGCCTGATTGGGAGGAGGTCAGATGTGACCTGCACAAAATTTAAAGGTGGAGGGGCCTGATAATTTGCCATGCGCTGCCACCTCCTTGTGGAGAATTGTAAGGAATGCACTTCTAACAGATAAGGTCCACCTGAAGCAGGAGGTACACAAACAGAAGCTCCAAAAAGAAATGGATATACAAAATTAACATGTGTCAAAATCACAGAGGTGATCACAGAAACGAAGCCACCTTTGCTATAGAGGAAGAGTTGCAATGCTTTGGACCCAACCCTACAAAGCCACAAGTTATAATCTTGGTTGTCTTCCACAGCTAAATGATAAGCTATGGCTTAAGACATCACACATCTTGGTTGGAAGGTACAGAGATAACAGCTGAGAGCCTCCTCTATGATGACTAGCTTTCATAGTCAGAAGATACTACACAGGCTACTGGAAGAGAAGAGGCTCCACCATTCTCACCATCTATGAAACTCTGGGGAACAGTGTGACCTCTTTTCTATTAATGAAAGCTATTATGGGAGCAACCACCTAATCTCTTATTAGCTTTGAGTTCTACTCCACAGAAAACAACTCATGCATGGCATCATAAACCTGGTCAAAAGCATATGCTTGGGGAAGTAATAGGCCATAATGGGGAACTTACTGTTGTCTACTTAAAAGGCATAGCATCAAATACCCTACTAAATATCTATATTGATACCCTTAAAAAAAGGCTTAAATCACATTAAAAAAGAAACGACTCACTCTCTTCACAGTGAACAATGGTAAATGCATAGACTCATGGCTTCACAGTGCTGAGAATAAGTGATGGCTGAGTTTTGAGCATTAAACAAGACATTTATACAATTCTAATCTCAGCTACACAGTGGAAGATTGCATAGGGTCTGTAATATATGAAGAAGGCCTGCACACTGTCATCTTTGGGTAGATCATAGCCAGTGCAATCCATTTAACTCACAGCAGTTGTAATTACCTGAACTACACCTGCACAAGTCTGAGTTGTCATCAGTCAGTATGTATAATGGAGAGGTCTATAGAACACACACACACACACACACACACACACACACACACACACACACACACACACACAAACACACATACACAGGCACACACACGAGCTGAACTATTGGCTACTGAATATTATGGGAGAGTATAATTGATTGTCAATGATTGTCAATTGTGTGTGGAAGCTGAGGCCACCACTTCCAATTGATAATCCGAAAACACAGTCACACAGGTGGATCAATACATTCTCAGTGGATCATAAAGCAAAACAAAAAAAATAGTAGTAAGGGATTTTTAGTCATGAGAACACTCAGAATAGAAAGTAAGAATATAGAATTAATTGTATATATGCATACAAATGTCAAAGAATACATCTAATTAATAAAAGACAGCATAGCATTCACTCAAATTTGAAGCATAGTAAATATCTTCCCTCTTTATGTTGAGACTGCAAAAAAGCACATCTGGAGTGTCAGAGTGAAGAAAATTTTCTGCTACACTAAGAACATTACAAGGTCCAGACAAAGCCTAGGCCATGTGGCAAGTAAGCCTACCCATATAGCAAAGCCCAGTTGTGGACAGATGTTCATGTCCCTTACAGTCCCACAGCCAATTGAACCCAAATAAACATAGAGGCTTATATTAATTTTAAAGTGCTTGGCCCATTGTTCAAGCTTCTTATTGGCTAGATCTTTTTTAATTATTAAACCATTTCTATTAATCTGTGTATCTCCACAGGGTTTGTTCTTATTGGTGAGGCTTGTACATCTTGCATCCTCACCAGCTGCATGTCATTCCCTGACTCTGTCTACAATATGTCTCTATTCTTATTGGATTTCTTCCCTAGCTAAATCCTGCCTGCCAATTGGCCAAACAGCTTCATTCATCAACCAATAATAGAAACATATCTTTACAACATAATGAAGGACATCCTCCATCACCCCATCTTGAGAACAAACAAAAAAGGTTAATATCCAGTTTACTATCATCCTACATTGGCAGGGTCTGAGATTATATAAGTCTCTTCTATGTAATAGTCTTTAAATGATTAGGAGATCATACAACAATCAAGGGACTGGTTTACGTGCAGCAGGAAGTGTCAGTGGTGAAAGAACTTTGCCATCCTGGATGATTACTTGAGTTTGATCCCAGGGACCCACATGGTGACAGAGAAAACTGAATTCCATGACGTGACTTTTTACTAAACACACACACTCACACACACACACACACACACACACACACACACACACACACACACACCTGTAAGCACATGCAGTGATGATAAGGATAGATAGATAGATAGATAGATAGATAGATAGATAGATAGATAGATAGATAGATAGATAGATAGATTGGGAGGAAGTAGAATTTTAGAAAATAAAGGGATTGTTGACCAATCTAAAACAAGATAGAACCGCTCAATTATCCAAGGATGAACGTATCACAGGTTGATGATTGTCTAGAAAGCTTTTCTCTCTCAGTCGCCATAAGTCTGGAAGTCTCTGTGAAATGGCTTTCATAACCCTATAGACTGTTCTAGTCAGCCTCATTCTCACGTAGCAGCTCAGAAATCCAGGGTATCAAATCTAGAACATGAACTCCTCCCTCATACACTGAAGTAGAAGATAGGATATCTGAAGAAGTCTCTCTCTCAGTATATGCACTAAAGAAGCTGTTATATAGTTAGCCATTAAATTACCTCCAGTAGAAAGATAATATATATAGATCACAGACTTGCATACACTGTCAGCAACATAATCTGCATGTATTTGATTAAGAAACTGTAGGCACATTCAGGCATAAACTCAACTATGCCTTATATTTAGAATGGAATCTTAGAATTCTACTCCCTCAAGAGTGATTTATAGCACATATGTAATATTCTAACTTATAGATTCACAAAGATGGTCTGACTTTTCACCTACATTTGTCTGTAAATCAAAGTGACTTGGCACATCAAAGTTCTCCCAATCACAAAACAAGAAGATACATTTTTAAGTATTTGTATTTTTATATAAATTTTCTATTTAAATTAGAAACAAGCTTGTTTTACATATCAATCCCAGGTCCTGCAACTGTTAGGATGGAAAAATTTAGCCTAATTCCCCAGAAAACCCAGGAAGCTGGGAGTCTTAAATCCCAAGCTGATGTTCACCTACTTTAATGTTTACGATAGTGAATGAACACCCAGAAGCCTGTGAGAAAGCAGACTTCCTGGGCTAAGGGCAGGGTTGGATACTTTAAAGTAATTGGTCTGCACTGGATGCTGTCTCAATTCTGTGCTAGGGGTTGTAGCTAAGCCCTCTACCCTGAGTGGTGTATGGCTGATGACCCCAGTATACTGGAATATAAAGGACCTTATGCGTTTGCATCAAGACTGCTTCTCGTGAGTGATTTGTGGGGGCTGCCTTTCCTGAGTGGGAGCGCGAGGGACCACACTCTTGTGGGTCTTACATTTGGTGCATTGGCCGGGAATCACGACCACCCCTCTCACACTTGAGAAATGACTTGGAGGTTCTGGCGGGATCCCTACATGTCTGTACGTATCTGTATGTGTCTGTACGTGTCTGTATGTGTCTGAGTTGTGTATGTGTGTGCGCATGTATGTCGGCCGGCACCTCTGTTCTGATCTGGTATCTGTATTTTGGAACGTGCGTTCTCGGTTTTGGTTTGCAGCTGTTCTCTTGAGCCGTAAGGGACCAGAGGACGGTGACCAAGCACACGTGCTTAGGATGGTCACAGGCTGTGGCCCTGGAGCAATCTCCAGGGTGATATGGGGGGAGCCTGAGGACGCTCAGTTAGCTCCCATCTGTGTCTGAATCTGTTTGCGGAACACGTGGGCAGGCCAAGTTCGCCTGAATCTGTATGCCGCCTAGGGGGACATCCCAGGAGGTGAGGGGGCCATTGGCCCCTGTCTGTTGTTGGTCGGCAGACCAAACTCTGTTGTGTTCCGTGGCCATTTGTCTGGCGCCTTTGTCTGAATCTGTTATGCTTTGTGTGTTTTTGTTCTGTGTGTCTTTGGTGTCTTTGTAGTTTTATCATAGGACAGACTGACGACTTGACCTTAGTTTAACTCTTGACTACTTGACTGAAGTAACAAGTTTTTGATGTGTATGAAGGCTGGCAGGGCTGTCGATCGCAGTGACTACATCTCCAAGTCGGCAGCATGCTTCTGGATGGCTGCTTAGACCATGAGTACAGCTCTCAGTTCTGGCGATAAAGGTAGCCACCTCCATCTTAGATAGATCACGCCAAAACAGCTATGGCTTTCCTGTTAGCAATGTTGTTGGTTAACAGATAAAGACTCGTGGCCAGAAAAGGAAAAAGATTTACAGTAAAGACACATTCACATTAAGAAAAACTGCTAGAGGTTTACAATGTGTTTTAAAATATACGTAGGCTTGAAAAAAATAAAACTGTTTTAAAAAGACAGAATGTGCCTGGGTGGTGGCACATGCCTTTAATTCCAACACTTGGGAGGCAGAGATAAACAAAAACCTGGATAAAATGGTTTTAAAAAGACAGAGAGGAGCTGGGTGTGGTGGCACACGCCTTTAATCCCAGCACTCAAGAGACAGAGGCAAGCAGATCTCTGTGATTTCAAGAGAAACCTGGTATGCAGTGAATTCCAGGACAAATAAAGGTTACACAGAGAAACCCTGTCTCAAAATATGTAAAAATAGAATTAAAAAAATAGAGTAATAAAAAAAAAGATGGAAAACACAGAGAATCTTTGGATATTGTACACTGTTCTGTTATCTTTAAATTGTTTGACTGCTGGGGAAATAACAACAGTTAAAAAAAATGCTGCTGGGTTAATTCAATTTATATATTTTAAAAAATGCTTTGACTCCAAAATTTAAGCCTAAGGGCAAGTTACTGGGGAAAAGGATTTCTATTTTTGTTTCCACAGAAAATGAAAAGCTGTGGATTCCCCCTGAAACAGAACCCCAGGTGATCCAACATTCAAAACAGTTGGGACAAGCCAGGCTTGCAGACTACAGCCAAGATTTCTGCATCTTCTTTAGACCCCCATGACAGCACCCCCTACCAGCAGGAAGCAGTTTGGAAAGAACGACGCCCAAATTCCCAAATATTGTTTATAAATGTTTGTTTTCATTTAAATGGGCTTGGTTATAAATGGCTAATGACCACAAGCAATCTTTTGAAAGGTAAAAAGGAAATTATGATATGAATACTTTGCTTTGGAATGGATTTTCTTTTATTGATACAATTTAAGGTCAATTTTATGATATGTATATTTCTCCTCTTGTTTTAGGTATTGTGTTTATATAGCTCATTGGAAAAATGTAATGTATAATTTAGTACAGATTATAGAGAGTTACCTATGATAGTCAAACTTGGAGTTAAGTTAGTTAGGATTTCTAGATATGCAGAGATGTATTTGAGATGAATAGGCATTCTTCAAACCTTTCAAAGACCTACAGAATATGGCATTTAAAATGGTTTAGGGTTTTTCTTGACAATGAAGCATAACTGCTCCTGGTAACACCACCTACATCAGAAAGGAAGATGGACATCGAAGAAACACATTATGGAGTTTACTTCTAATATGGCAAGACTAGCCATTTGGGCAAGGTACTTCTCTTGTCTAGACTGTTTGACTTTATGCTGTAGAAACTGGACATGCAGGACCCACAAAAAGGTGACTGCTGATGCAAGATGGACAGTGCTACAGGGTTCCTGCTCATGGAAGAGGCTGTCAGCCATTCTGCAACAGAGAAAAACGACTGACAATCTGTCAATACAGGTGGATAGTTTAAAGTTTCCTGCTTTGTTGAGGAATGTGGAGACACGCTATGGCCTATGGGCTGAAGATGAAACATCACAGAAGAACTTCCAGTGACTGGCGAGGCAGCGAGTTGTCTCTGTTATTCCTAGAGTTTATATATTATCCTTCTGTGGTCTTTGAAGGAGTTGAAGACAGATAGTTTTGGTTATAATTTTCCTTAGGTAGGATTAAAGATAAGTTACATATAAGACTTTGAGTCTTACAAAATATTGATGGACTAAATATTGTTAACTGGAATTCTTGTTCGATAGCTGTTGTATGTTATATTTTGCTATGTTAAGGTTAGAACCCTTCATGCTTTTTGGGGTTGGGAACACCCCTGAATGGGTTGAACTGGCCCCCTGTGAGTTGCTTTGTGGGGGGGGCCTCCACTGATGGAAACTGTCTCTGCACATGGTGCTGATGCAATGTCCTCCCAGCCCCTGTTCACTAGGCTCAAGGCGCTTGAATGGGTGAGACAGCGAGCATGGAAGCAGCTCCAGGAGGCTTACTTGGCAGAAGGAGACCTGCAAGTCCCACACCGCTTCCAGGTTGGAGATTCGATGTCACCGGGTAAAAAAACCTTGAGACTCAGTGGGAAGGACCATATCTTGTGCTCCTGACCACGCCTACGGCAGTGAAGGTCGAAGGAACCCCCACCTGGATCCATGCCTCCCATGTCAAACCAGCACCACCCCCTGATCCTGAATGGAGAGCGGAAAAGACTGAGAATCCCCTTAAGCTCAAGCTTTATTGTATGGGCCCTGCTTCCCCAACCAGGTGACTCCATCCAGTTTACAGAGGAAGGTTCTATTATTTTTACAACAGGGGGCCTCTGTTGCCCTCTGGGTTAAGGAATGGTTCAACAAGTCCCCTTGGATGACCACCCCACTTCCTGCTCTGATGGGACCCTCAATGACTTTGCTCTTGCTGCTTACTGATGGACCTTGTATGATTAATAGAATAGTTACTTTTGCTTGGGAGCAAAAAAGTATGCTCCAGAGTATGGTACTTAGACAATGGTACAAGAGCCTCCCGGGCAAATAAAAAGTTGCCTATAGTCCTCCCAGTTCTAAGATTAGAACTATTAACAAGAGAACAAGTGGGGAATGTTAGGATGGAAAAATTTAGCATAATTCCCCAGAAAACCCAGGAAGCTGGGAGTCTTAAATCCCAAGCTGATGGTCACCTACTTTAATGTTTACAGTAGTGAATGAACACCCAGAAGCCTGTGAGAAAGCAGACTTCCTGGGCTAAGGGCAGGGTTGGATACTTTAAAGTAATTGGTCTGCACTGGATGCTACGAGGTGATTGGTTCATGATGCGAGGGCTTTGCTGTAACCTTATAAAAGCTGTCTCAATTCTGTGCTAGGGGTTGTCGCTAAGCCCTCTACCATGAGTGGTGTATGGCTGATGACTCCAGTATACTGGAATATAAAGGACCTTATGCGTTTGCATCAAGACCGCTTCTCGTGAGTGATTTGGGGGGGCGCCTTTCCTGAGTGGTAGCGCCAGGGACCACGCTCTCGCGGGTCTTACACAACCTCTTGTTCTCTCGTATTCCCCCAACCAACCCCTATGAAATCACCTTTCTGCTCTACAGGAATTGTAAGGCCTCCCATGGGGAGTCTTCAAACTCTGTCATATTCTTTGGCACAGGACTCAGACCCTCCCCCTAGGCTAGGGAGCATCCCACTATGTTCAATGGGCTCCAAAGTCCGTTCATATACTAGGGATAAATACTAATCCATACCATAAACCCAGTAGAATTCCCTAACTAACTCACCAGTAGTCCTCCTAACTAACACCACATTCAGAGAATCTGGGTTAGCAAATAGACCTATATGACCCTTGAAATAGAAGGAGTCATCAAAATTTGTCCCCCCCCCCAAAAAAAAAAGACACAGGGCCATTTCCCAACTGTATTTCTGAGGCAACAATTACCTTAGTACAAAAGACACACAAATACACAACTAAGAAAGAACTGCAGACCAATATTCCTCATGAAAGCAGACGCAAAAATACTCAATAAAATACTGGCAAATCGAATGAAGAACATCAGAGAACTCATCTACCATGACCAAGTAGGCTTCATCTCAGAGATGTAGGCATGCTCCATCATACAAAAATCCATCAATGTAATTCACCACAGAAACAAAATGAAAAAGAAAAACCACATGATTATGGACTCCAGTCTGACAGCTGGAAACCCACCCTAGGTCTGTCCTAGACTCCCAAAATGTCGGTGGTAGTTAAGAGGCCTAGGCGAACTATAGGGCCTCTGGTAATGATCAGTATTTATCTCTAGTATATGACTGGATTTTGGAAGCCCATTCCACATAAAGGAATACTCCCTGAGCCTAGACACATGGAGGAGGGCCTAGGCTCTGCTTCAAATGATATGACAGACTTTGAAGACTCCCCAATGAAGTCTGCTCCATTGGGAGCAGAATGTGGATGGGATAAGGGTTGGAGGGGGAAACAATTGAGGATGAGAGATTCTGGGGACTGGGACTGACATGTAAAACAAACTTGTTTCAAATTTAAATAAAAAATTATCCAAAACAAACAAACAAACAAAAAACATTGTACTCAGGAGCCATTAAGACAGTGCACTGGGTGAAGTTGGTTGTCATACAACATGATGAGCCAGGTTCCCTTTCTATCTCCAAAATGTTGAAAGAAGGAAACTGAGTCATGCAAATTGCATTCAGTTCTTCATACATATGCCATAGCCTGTGCATACATTACATTCAAACTCACAAAAATACACAACAGAGAAAAACATAAAAAACGCATGTAAAAAGTATTTTGTTATGGTAAATGAGTTTTTGCAAGCCATATCTGTGTAATTGTCATTATTACATCATCACCATAATATAGAGCCTATATTATAGAGCTCTATATATAGAACCTATGATAGTCATTACTACATTTATAATAACTGCCATGGTAGTTTGATTTTATGCAACATTTCACACTGCTTATACAACACTAAAAGGAAAATGCCATGGTCCAGTCAACAAATTCCATGAGAATGTGATTTGCAAGTAGACAGAGTTACAAAGGTGATTGCAGAAGCACTTAGTGTGAGTAGCAGAAAAAGTGGAATCTTCAGGTCTTAGTTACTGGCAAGATCAACAACTGGGTTCAAAACCTGGGCTCCTCTCAAAGACCATTTTAAAATACTTGTATGACAGATGAGTAGAAAGTGTTCCTGGGCAATTACAACCCTGGTAAAGAGAGGGTGTGTCCTAAGCATCTGTCACAAACATAAAGGAACACTTGTGTCTTTTAACAATGTCAGAAATTACTGAATAACAAATTCACAAGGTACAGAAGTTTCAAATGCTGAGGCTGTCAGATATCTCCGAGTTCCTTGGTAAGCTCTCCTGAGGGAACAGCTTCAGTTATTCCAACTTTAAATAGAAAAAGCATTGACCAATCACATATTGCACAATAAACCTACAAGTGTCTCTGTATCTTTCTCTAACTTTTTTTCTTTTTTCCTAATGTTCTCCCTGCTTGCTTGCATGGTTTCTAGCTGTACATAGGATAATAAGTTACACAGTGAATTTAAAGGCTTCTGCTTCAGAAGTAGGATAGCAAAATGAAAATAAAGTCTTCAGTGAGAACAAAATATGGATTTCAAGCTTCAGAGGAGGAGAAGAAATAGCTCAGATGAGAGACCACAGAGATATAGATTGAGTCCAGATGCAAAAGAAAGAACAAAAAGAAAATTATGACTAGACAGAAGATGAGCATCAAGGTCTGTAGGAGGAATCATAGGCAGCCAAGAGTGGATTAGGCCATGTCACAGACAGGGGTATAATATAAATGAGCTCCAGAGATAGTCGAGATATTGTCATCTGTCAATCCTCAAAAATGTATACTGTATAACAAGGTAGAATGTTTTCAAGAAATCTGCTCCTGGAAAATAATTTTTAATCTTCCAGCAATTGAGACAGTTTTGTCCCCATGCATGACAGAGAGACATTTCAGGTCCAATGTCTGAAGAAACAGAATGTAAACTAAACAAATAAAGGATTGAGTTTTTCTCCTTCTATTGATTAAGCAGGGGACCAAAGATAATTACAGAGAGAAAAAGAAGTCCCCTTCACCTCTTGCTAGGTTGGTCCTCACTTCAAAATTGTCAATGAAACAAGGAATCAATTTCTACAGTTTAGTCGTGGTACTTACAAACAAATTATGTCAGAGGACAAAGAAGGCAGGGCTTCATCTCCATGGTCCTAGAAATAAAACATTTTTGTAGGCCTTTCTCTGGTATGGCAAGACTATCTCAATCTGTAACCCTCCTTTGAGTTTTTGGGATTCCAAATAGAAATCACATCAGGAGCTTATACATGATCAAGGGGATGGCACTTCTTCCAATGAGGCCCACTGAGGTATCTCACATGTCTTTGGCTGCCTTGGAAACAGATCATCTTTTATGGCATCTCAGTGTGAGTGAGTGAGTGAGCCTATCTTTTAAATGTACCAGTCTAAGTTTCCAGCAAAAGGAATGAATCAACAAGATGAAATGATTGGGATCATAAAAGACAAATGTTGATACAGAAAGTTAGGACCCAGGCTCCAGGACAACAAAAGACCCCAGATGACTTCCCAACTAGACAACACCAGTGTTCATAACACAGGGATGACAAATCTTCCCAAGTCTATCATTTTCATTGTCACATTTTATCATCCTTTAAGGGTAAAATGTCTTTGCCATGGATTGACTTTGTTATATCCTGTCCCATGTGTTTGATATCCTGGTCCCTTATGTACTCCTGTTTGAGCAATTACTGAACTCTTGGATGTGCGGCCTGGCTGGAGGCAGTGGGTACTTAAGACACCTGGGAGACCATGTATAAAGTGAAAGCAGTTGCCTCTGCCTCACATTCTGCTGCCAGTGCTAGCAGCTGAGTCCACGAACAAGCAGTTCCAGATACCCTGAAAACCCAAGAAAAACACCCCTGCCTCTCTGAAGTGATATTATGGCATAGAATTGTCAGGAGCCATGAAAAGAACTAGAGAATGGTGATGGGATTTGGCTGGCTGTGATTGGTCCACAGCTCACGTGACCTCACAGGGAGCCACTGTGAGGAATGAGAATCCCCCACCCATATAAGGCACCAGCTGGGGCTGTATCTCGTCCTTACTCTGCAGTGAACCTGTTACTAGGCTACGAAGCAGTTGGACTCAGAGTTTGATCTGAGAGCTATTTTCGTATTATCTTTGGAATTGAACATTTGTAATCTGGACTGATTTGAACTTAGTGAGTTTGCTTACAGAGTGGTGGTTTAAAGCGTAGATTTTGATGTACTGGTTATAGATTTGAATTTATTTGTGAATTTGTTTCTGTTTTTGTTCATTAGAAATCATTTTCTATTATCTACTCAGTTATCTTTGTCATTTTGTATATTGATTCATTTATGTATCTTACAATTTCTGGTAGTGAATGGACTTTGGATGTCCATTCTACATAAAGGGATACTCTCTTATCCTAGACACATGGGACTGGGTCTAGGCTCTGCCCCAAATGATGTGACAGACTTTGGGATCCCCCATGGAAAGCCACACCTTCCCTGTGGAGCAGAGAGACAAAGGGATGCAGGTTGGGAGGGGGACCAGGAAGGAGGCAAAGGTGAGATAACTGGGATTGACATGTAAAACGAGCTTGTTTCAAATTTAAATTGAAAATATTATCATAATAAATTCTGGTAGTATAAATAACCTGTAAAAATAAGCAGTTTGACTATGCCATATGTCTAACCTATCAGGTGTGTGACTTCCCATGGCATTTTGCTGTGTTTATCATCTCTCCTATCATGTTAAGATTCTTCCCCTGCCACCATGCCACTAAGGAGAGTAATCACACCCTGGGAATCTTGAGGGAAAGCACATGTCTTCATGACATCACAGTGTCAAGGACAGGGTATCATTCCTTTAGTTCCCATAAATATAGAGTTAACATAAAGACACTGAGTTATCACGAATGTGGATCCTAGGAGGTCTATGGCAGTCAAAGTGATTAGAAAATGTGCGAGAGTCTAGGTGACAGAGACATCGAGGAAGCCTGTATGTTCATTCTCTACCTAAGGAATAACTACTTCTCTCACTCGGGTCAACACAAAGCTCACTGAGTCCATTCTTGGTGTTACTTCTGTACTCACTTCTGTAGACCTGAACTGTACTCCTTATAGTTCAAATGACAGAGGTCTCCCAACATCATTGTCCCGCAACCTTGTGTGCCCCAAATAACACTCAGAGACTCTGTATTTGATACAATCCTGTTGGCCAGTTACCATTTTTGTTTATGGACTAGCTCTGTCTTAATTATTAAACCATTTCTACTTATCTAAGTATATCCACGTGGTTTTCTTATCTGGGAGTCGCTGCAGGCATCCTGCTTCTTCCCAGGGCTACATCTCCACTCCTTCTTTTACTTCATCTTTCCTCCTCCTGGTCTCCTAGCCCCGCCTATCTTGTTTCCTATTGGCCGCAGGGCTTTAATAACCAGTATGAGAAACATATATACAGAATAACATCTCCCATCAATTACTTGATCTTTGTGAGCAATGGAAGAAATCCGTTCATTGAAGACATTGCAGTTTGCTGGGGTTATTCCTGAAACTGCAGAGAAACTCGTGTTGGATCGAGATTCCAGGATTTGTCCTAATATACTTGGGCTTTCCTAATTTCGTAGACCTTGACTTTGGGAGTTTTCTTCTCCAGTATTATAGATTTCATGTACAGAGTTTGCTTTTGATTCACACACTCTCCTCTTGTGTTGGACACATTGATTTTTTCTAGTGTTCATTTGGTATTTAAAAAAATTGGATGAATTTTAATAAATTACTTGGCCGTGTTGTACTCTACAATTTTTTAATTCAAACATTATCTGTGTCAAGCAAGTAATGCAGATGACACAACTACACCTGCATACAGTGAACTTGACGACTTCATCTTGTGATTTTCATTTGCTGTGTTATATTGGAACACTCACTGGCTTGTGTTACAATTTTCCTGTTCTCTTTAAGATTCCACCTACCCAAACTTGGCTCTAGTTAGTCACAGGATATGTCTGGAATATTTATATTGCAACCAACCTGGTATCGTAAATGGAGTTCTTATTTGGTCTAGATAATGAAAACATGGAGTGAGATATAGAGGGAAATGCTGAGGTCAAAGAAGACAAGCTATCCCCTGCCACGCCCTAGCTCCTTAGCATCTCAGAAGACAAGAGACTGATCTCCTGCTCTCTGTGCTTATATTCTGATTCTGCCCAGCTACCTCACTCTTTGTCTTTTTGTCTACACAGACCTCCAGACCTCTATTGTTAGCTAGGAGCAAGCTCCCTTCTCTGACCTTCAGTCAGCTTTTATTGGTACATGGAAGACAACACCACACTATGTACATGTGTATTTTGAAAATAACACAATTTCATTCTTCATTGCTCAGCATGGGCTCTTCCCTTGAATTTGCCCATTAACTGTTTTGAGGGTTTCAGTGGAATTAACCTAGATGTCCATGTTCAACTCATTGTGGGCATGCAGAATCTCAGTCATGTGTTGTTGACCACTCTGGAACAAGGAATCTCATTTCAGGTGGTGTTCATCAAGGATATTATATCATACACTGTGCGTCTCTGTGTGTGTGTATTTGTGTGTGTGTGTGTGTGTGTGTGTGTGTGTGTGTGTGTGTGTGTGTGTGTGTGGTTTGTGTAATCAGAGAAGTCCTGGCTTTTTATTATGTTTGGAATTTTTTCCTTGCCTCTTTTGTGAATCTGCCTTACAGACATTGGTCTCCCATGTTGGTTATAGACACAGATTAAATCCATTGGATCTGGGCTAGCCTTTTTGGGAAATACTACATTTCTGTTTCAATCTTACGCTCATATTTATCACTTTACATGTTTTATAAGCTCTTGAATTTACCAGCATATGCAGGGTGCAGCAGTGGGAAGGCAGCAGCTGGTAGTGTTTG